>JAYMFT010079203.1:0-14346 GCA_038088735.1 Panulirus argus | reverse complement strand
GAGCGACAGAAGTTGTTAGAGATGCCCTTAGCTAAAGACCAGAAAGACCTATCCGTGGATGATGAGGACAGGTTATCTCTCTTCCTTTGAATGAAGGAATGCTTCGCCTCACGAATAACTCGCTTGCAGCGATTACGGGCAGTGGTAAAAGCTGAATGCACATATTTGTACTTGCTCACCTTCATCCATTCCCATTGCCACCCAACCCCGCAGAAAACAGCATAGCCACCTCCTGCGCCAACAAGTTAGTGGCAGGAAAAGGAAGAAAAAAGGCCACATCCGCTCACACTCATTCTCTAGCTGTCATGAGTATCGCACCAAAACCACAGCCTCCAATCCACATCCAGGTTCCCACATATCTTTCTATGGTTTACTCTAGACGTTTCACATGCCCCAGTTCAATCTGTTGACAGCATAGTGACTCCAGTATACCACATCATTTCAATTCACTCTGTTCCATGCATGCCTTTCATCGTTCCTTCCACCCCCAGTTTGGTCTCCCATTTCTCCTTGTTCCCTCCACCTCTGACACATATATCCTTTTTGTCAACCTTTCCTCACTCATTCTCTTCATATGTCCAAACCATTTCATCATACCCTCTTCTGCTCTCTCAACCACACTTTATTACCACACATCTCTCTTACCCTTTCGTTAGTTACTCATTCAAACCACTGCAGTTGACATATTGTTCTCAAACATTTCATTTCCTCACATCCACCCTCCTCCTTACAACCCTACGTATAGCCCATGCCTCGCAACCATATAATATTGTAGGAAGTACTATTCCTTCAAACATACCCATTTTTGCTCTCCGAGATAATGTTATCTCTTTCCACACATTCTTCATCAGTCCCAGAACCTTCGTCTCCTCCCCCACCCTGTGATTCACTTCCACTTCCATGGTTCCACTTGTTGCCAAGTCCACTCCCAGATATCTATCTAAAACACTTCACTTCTTCCAATTTTTCTTCATTCAAACTTACATCCCAACTAACGTGTCCCTCAACCCTTAGAGTAAATGTGAATAAGAGCAAGGTTATTAACTTTGCTCTTATTCACATTTACTCTCAGTTTTCTCCTTTCACACACTTTTCCAAACTCAGTCACCAGCTTCTGCAGTTTCTCACTTGAATCAGCCACCAGTGCTGTATCATCGGCAAACAACAGTTGGCTTACTTCCCAGGCCTTCTCACCCCAACAGACTGCATACTCGCCCTTCTCTCCAAACCTCTTACATTCCCATCCCTAACCACCCCGTCCATAATTAAATTTAACAACCATGGGGACATCACACACCCCTGACGCAGACCAACCTTCTCTGGGAACCAACCACTCTCCTCTTTTCCTACTCGTGCACATGCCTTACACCCTTGATAAGAACTTCTCACCGCTAGTAGCTTACTTCTCACACCATATATTCTTAAGATCTTCCACAAAGCCTCGCTGTCGACCCTATCATATGCCTCCAACAGATCCGTAAATGCTACATACAAATCCATCTGTTTTTCTAAGTATTTCTGACATAACATTCTTCAAAGCAAACACTTGATCCACACATCCTCTATTACTTCTAAAGCCACACTGCTCCTCCCCAATCTGATGCTCTGTACAAGCCTTCAACCTCTCATTCAATACCCTACCGTACAGTTTTCCATGAATACTCCATCTTATACCTCTGTCATTTGAACATTCACCTTTATGCCCTTTGCCTTTGTACAACGGCACTATACAAGCATTCCACCAATCCTCATTTACTTCATCATGATCCATACATACATTGAATATTCTTACCAACCAATCAACAACATAGTCACCCACTTTCTTAATAAATTCAATAGCAATTCCATCCAGTCCCGCTGCCTTGCCGGATTTCATCTTCCGCAAGGATTTCACCACCTCCTCTCTCTCCAAACCACTATCCCTAACTATCTCACTTCGCACACCACCTCAACCAATACACCCTACATCTGCCACTGTATCATCAAACACATTCAACAATCCTTCAAAGTACTCACTACATTCACCCCCTCAGTCCATCACTGCCTGTTACCTCCTCCCCCCTTGTCCCCTTCACTGATGTTCCTATTTGTTCTTCTTGTCTTGCGCACATTATTTACCTCCTTCCAAAACATCTTTTTATTCTTCCTAAAGTTTGATGATACTCTTTCACCCCAACTTTCATTTACCGTCTTTTTCAACCTTTGCACCTTCCTCTTGACCTTCTGCCGCTTTCTCTTATACATCTCCCAGTCATTTGCATTCCTTCCTTGTAAGTATCGTCCAAATGCCTCCCTTTTCTCTTTCACTAACAACTTTACTTCATCCCACCACTCACTACCCTTCCTAATCTGTCCACCTCCCTCCTTTCTCATGCCACACGCATCTCTTGCACATGCCATCACTGCTTCCCTAAATACATACCATTCCTCACCGACTCCCCTCACTTCATTTGCTCTCACTTTTTGCCATTCTACACTCAATCTTTCGTGATATTTCTTCACACAAGTCTCCTTTCAAAGGTCACTTACTCACACCACTCTCTTCTCCCCGACATTCTCTCTTCTTTTTTGAAAACCTCTACAAACCTTCACCTTCGCTTCCACAAGATAGTAATCAGACATCCCACCAGCTACCCCTCTCATCACATTTCCATCCAAAAGTCTCTCTTTTGTACGCCTATCAATTAATACGTAATCTAATGATGCCCGTTGACCATCTCTTCTACTCACATACGTATACTTGTGAATATCTCTCTTTTTATTCCAGATATTCCCAATCGCTAGTCTTTTTTCAGCACAGAAATCCACGAACTCTTCACCATTTCCATTCTCAATATTGAATGTCCCATGTGCACCAGTTATACCGTCAATTGCCAAATTACTCACCTTCGCATTTAAATCACTCATCACCAATACCCGGTCTCGTGCTCCTAAACTCCGGACACTCACTCAGCTGTTCCCAGAACACTTGCCTCTCTCAACTATCTGTCACCATCCTCTTTCGGTCTTACCCACATCAATCTGGAATTTACTTCCTTATACTTTATCACACATTCCCACAACTCCTGCTTCAGGAGTAGTGCTACTCCTTCCTTAGCTCTTGTCCTCTTATCAACCCCTGATTTCACTCCCAAGACGTTTCCAAACCATTCTTCCCCTTTACCCTTGAGCTTCGTTTCAGTCAGAGCCAGAACATGTACATGGTGGGATAGCTGTGTACATGGAGGGGCAACCTCTGTACATGGTGAGACAGCCTCTTTACATGGTGGGGCAGCTCTGCACATGGTGGCACAGCCTCTGTACATGGTGGGGCAGCTCTGTACATGGTGGGAAAGCTTCTGTACTTGGTGGGGCAGCTCTGTACATTGTGGGGTAGCCTCTGTATATGGTGGGGCAGCCTCTGTGCGTGTTAGGACAGCCTCTGTTCATGGTGGGACAGCCTCTGTACATGGTAGGACAGGTCAGTACATGGTGGGACAGTCTCTGTACATGGTGGGGCAGCTCTGTACATGGTGGGAAAGCTTCTGTACTTGGTGGGGCAGCTCTGTACATGGTGGGGCAGCTCTGTACATGGTGGTGCAGCCTCTGTACATTGTGGGGCAGCTCTGTACATGATGGGGCAGCTCTGTACATGGTGGGATAGCTTTGTACATGGTGGGGCAGTTCTGTACATGGTGGGGCAGTCTCTTTATATGGTGGGGCAGCCTCTCTACATGGTGGGGCAGCTCTACATGGTAGGACAGCCTCTCTATATGGTGGGGCAGCTCTGTAGATGGTAGGAAAGCCACTGTACTTGGTGGGGTAGCTCTGTAGGTGGTGGGGCAGCCTTTGAACATGGTGGGGCAGCTTCTGTACATGGTTGAGCAGCCTTTGTATATGGTAGGGCAGCTCTGTACATGGTGGGGCAGCTCTTTTCATGGTGGGGCAGCCTTTGTATATGATGAGGCAGCCTCTGTATATGGTGGGGCAGCCTATGTACGTGTTGAGCCAGCCTCTTTACATGGTGTGCAGCTTCTGTACATGGTGGGACAGGTCTGCACATGGTGGGACAGGTCTGCACATGGTGGGGCAGCCTCTGTTCATGGTGGGGTAGCCTCTGTACATGGTAGGACAGCCTCTGTACATGGTGGGGTAGCCTCTGTTCATGGTGGGACAGCCTCAGTACATGGTGAGACAGGTCTGTACATAGTGGAGCAGCTCTGTACATGGTGGGACAGCCTCTGTACATGGTGGGGTAGCCTTTGTACATGGTGGGGCAGCCTCTGTACATGGTGTGACAGCTTCTGTACATGGTAGGTCAGGTCAGTACATTGTGGGACAGGTCTTTACATGGTGGGGCAGCTTCTGTACATGGTGGGGTAGCCTCTGTACATGGTGGGACAGGTCTGTACATGGTGGAATAGGTCTGTTAATGGTAGGATAGTCTCTGTACATGGTGGGGTAGCCTCTGTTCATGGTGGGACAGCCTCTGTACATGGTGGGACAGCCTCTGTACCTGGTGGGACAGGACTGTACATGGTGGGCCAGCTTCCTTTATGGTAGTGGTGTGGGGTTGGGCAGGGGGATGTATGTCAGTCATGAGGATAACTATTGTTCCTGGGTTAAGGTTTTGCAGGTTAGTTAGAGTGGGGATGGGGGGGGGGGGTGGCTCCTCTATAGTGTGTGTGTGTGGGGGGGGGGTCCTCTGTACAATGTGAGGGAGAGCCTCGTTATATGGTGTGGACCGACAGCTTTTGTACGGTCTGTTAGGGAACCATCTGTGTGTTTGTGTGTTTGTGTGTGTGTAATTTGTGTAGCTTGTGAGTGTTTTTGTGTGTTTTTATTTATTTTTTCATAACTATTATTATCATTTGTGTGTTGCAGGGAGAGAGTTTTACACTTGTGTTGCCCCGTCTCTTGAACTTGTATATATATATATATATATATGTACTCTCTCTTTTCACCAACGTATGTATGCACATTCCCTAACCTGAGCCAGTTACCCATTTTATCGAAGAGCCCCGAAGGGCGGATGAACAGCTGGATGGACTGTGGACCGGCTTCCGCGACCAGGATTCGAACGTATGTGGGTTTGATCCCAGGCGGCCCGTTCATGCGTGACGGTCAGTTACGCAACATCACGTAGTTCCGAGTGTCTCTTGGGGCAGTTCCTGTGAGCAACATACGGAAGCTCCCATATATCACCACTTCCTTATCGCATACGGCTAAACACAGACGAAATTAACGTAAAATGGTTATCATATGATCACGCTACCCTGTGCAGGACGCCGGGTTCTACGAACGCTTTACACAGGACACGAGTAACGCTTTATATTGTTTTTTTGAGTCATTTTGTTTTCTCTGGACTGGGATATTACCTCGATGGGACCCAATGGTTTGTTGCTGTTCGATTCCCCTTGTATCTCTGTGGGACTCACATTATATCATTGGAAGTGGTACAGTTATTAAGGAAAGTTTAGAACCATTCTCAGTTCGATGGAGTATACACGGGAAGGGTACCCCATCATATATTGTACCTCTGGGACATTTTGGAACGGCTGTTAGCTAACCTTTATATCATAACAATTCCCTTTTTTATAGATTCTTCAAAAGAAAAAGCAGTGGCTGCAGAGTGATAACAGATAGATGCCGTGGATACCCAGCTTTGTTCAACTCCTTCCAGTCTCCTGGCTAGGAAAACACACCAGGCATTTGCTGCACACGTCCGGGAACCACATGACGTGAGATGTGACCAGGCTTACCTGAGCTACAATGGTCTCCGGCTTGCGGCCTGCCGCCACCAACAGCGTAGTGGGACAAGTAGTGGGCTACGAGAAGGTTGTGGTGTATAGAATGTGGATACCTACCTCTTAAAGAGTGTAGGGATATGTGGCTTGCAGTCTGTGTGGGTCAGCTGGTGTCCGTCATTCCTCAACTTGATCTGTGTTAATGACCAGCCAGGATATGTTTGCAGACGATTCTCAGATGGTGAAGGAAAAAAGTCAGCAGGATTGCATCATCTTACAAGGGGACCCAGACACCGTTGGTTCCTCCTGGACACTTGGAGGTACTGCAGTGGTCGGCGCCGTTGGCCACATATAGTGTGGTGTTGCTAGTGAGGTGCTCCCGCTCCAAGAGGACATGTGAAGTGCCTCGTGTGACTTACATAGAGTCATAGACTGAGCCGTGACCTTTGCTGCCCTGATGACCCCCGGGATGTGCCCTTCACCCGTGGGTTCGTGTTGAGGGGAAGCTAGTGAAGAGCCCAGCAGCTGCGGCCTGACCTTGAACTAGCAGCATTCCCACAGGCCACCACGGCTGTCATAACACCTCCACACTTTTAGGAATCTCCAGCCCTTCTGTATAGGAAGATCTCCATCCCGGTTGCTCTCATTATTCCTGTATAGGTATATAGTGATGTAGGCATTCTTTGCCCGTCGGCGGGCGAGTTTGTGGTGTTGAGGCGTGGCCAGTGTTGGTGTGGTAGAGCAGTGTGTGGCGTGTGTGGCCAGAGGTGAGTGCAGGTGTTATGCCAGTGTATTACAGTGACGGTCATTATTCTAGGTCCTCCCCCTACCCTACCCTACCGTGATCCCACCTGACTGGCTGGCACACAGAAAACGGGAGCCCGCAGCCTGCTGGCTCAGTTGTTGTGTTGGAAGACAGTGTGGTAGAGGGGGACTGGTGCAGGCGGTGTGCGCCACCCTCGCTACACCACCAGCACTCTGCACCTCTCCACACCTGACCACATAACTCTCACTAGATATATTGCCTCCCACGTTATCAGTACTCATAGACGTGGAAGATGAGGCGATATTGTCTTGTGCGGCAGTGGATGGATCGTGACAGCCAACAGTACTGTATTTGGAGATCATGACTGGTCATCGGTTGGTGTGGGTGAGCACCTCGGGGCAATGGGTTCACCTCTGTCATAATACGTTATCAAGCAGTCAAGTGTGTGAAGGGTAGCGGGCGGGCGTGTGCTGTGTGTATATCAGTAATTCTGAAGGAGTGACGAACCAGATGATGGAAAAATACCTGCTCGGTCCTTGTTGGCTGATGAAAGGAAGCGAATTGGTTACCACGAGATGTTTAGTAAGACACGGTATTTATACGATGCCGCAAGTGTAGCAACGGTGTGTGTGTCTTGTCCTAAAGCTAGTGCAGGTCCGCCCTGGAGTGGCAGGTGTAGAGCCCCGGCCCTGCAGCAGGCAGAGGTGCCCAGCCACAAGCACTCACCAAAGTCCCCCTCGAGTGCTGTCTTCTTTCTCTCTTCGCCTTAACCTGTGCAGGAGGGTGGTACTGCCGTATGGCACAACGAGACGACCCTTGAACACGGCGTCTCGACCTCATTGTAAGGGTCAGCCAGGCTGTGAGTACTCATGGGTCGTAAAGTCGTGGTCCAGTGTGTGAAGCACGAGTTTGGTGGTATATGTACTGGTGGTGACCCTCTTGCTGGTGGTGGTTGTATGGCTCTTCTTTATAACAAGCCTCGCGGTAACATAGCGGCCCCTTGCAGCTACATTACCTGAAGGGGGAGACTATTGAGATCGAAAGTCCCTTCTTCAGTTGCAGCCTTTTAGCTGTAGGAGCCCCGGACTCCTACTGCGAGCAAGAACTCACCTTCCATGGGGTTTTATGAATGTATTTGGACGAGATGGCCTACAGTCTTGTTGAGAAGGCATCCGCCCCAAAGGAGTCCACCTTACCGTACTTCCTCGCTCAGTGCAACCTGTTAGGCACAGGAGCCCATGAAAGGGCCACGGCGATGATGATAATAACAATGACAATAATGATGATGTCGATAGCAATGAAGAAGAAAAATTTTCCACGCTTGATTGCCGTTTCTTGCCTGAGCGAGATAGCGCCAGGAGCCGACGAAATAATGGCCTCATGCGCTCACACCCACTCACCAGCTGTCATGTATGAATGTACCGAAGCCAAAGCCCCGTCCCCACGGCCAAGCCTCACAGACCATTCTGTGGTTCATCCTGACTGCTTCATATGCCTTGGTTTACCTCAGTAACAACACGTCGCCCCCTGTATACCACATCGCTCCAATTCACTCTATCCCATGCACGCTTCTTGCCCACCTGGATATTCAGACCCCGATCGCTAAAAGCCTCTTTTACTCCAGAATGGTAATAATGATGGTAAAAGTAATAATGATGATGATGATGATGATAATAATAATGACTAACAATAATTATAATAATAGTTATGATAATAATGATAATAATAATAGTTATGGGGTGTGAGTTTAGATGGAATGAATTCGGAGGAACTGAGTTGTATGGGATACCTGGGAGTTGTCATGGAAGCGAATGGAACCATGGGAGTTGAAGTGAGTCATGGGCGGGTGAGGGGGCGAAGCTTCTGGAATCATTGAGGGTTGTACCTTGTGTGCAGATCTTTGTTCGTGTTATAGGGTCGTGTGCAAATGTTAGTCAGTGTTGTAAGGTTGTGTGCAGGTGTTCGTCAGTGTTGTAAGGTTGTTTGCAGGTGTTAGTGTTATAGGGTTGTGTGCAGGTGTTCGTCAGTATTATAGGGTTGTGTGCAGGTGTTCTTCAGTGTTGTACGGTTGTTTGTAGGTGTTAGTAAGTGTTATAGTGTTGCGTGCAGGTGTTCGTCAGTATTATAGGGTTGTGTGTAGGTATTCGTCAGTGTTGTAAGGTTGTGTGCAGATGTTGCTCAGTGTTATAGGGTTGTGTGCAGATGTTGCTCAGTGTTACAGGGTTGTATGCAGGTGTTGGTCAGTGATTGTGTGGTTGCGTGCAGGTGTTCGTCAGTGTTATAGGGTTGTGTGCAGGTGTTGGTCAGTGTTGTAAGGTTTTGTGCAGGTGTTGGTCTGTATTATAGGTTGTGTGCAGGTGTTGGTCGGTGTTATAAGTTTGTGTGCAGGTATTGGTCACTGTTATAGAGTTGTGTGCAGGTGTTGGTTAGTGATGTAAGGTTGTGTACTGGTGTTCGTCAGTGTGATTGGTTTGTGTGCAGGTGTTGGTCAGTGTTGTAAGGTTGTATGCAGGTATTCGTCAGTGTTACAGGTTTATGTGCATGTGTTCGTCAGTGTTATAGGGTTGTATGCAGGTGTTCTTCAGTGTTATAGGGTTGTATGCAGGTGTTCGTCAGTGTTATAGGGTTGTGTGCAGGTTTTAGTCTGTGTTATAGGGTTGTGTGTAGGTGTTGGTCGGTGTTGTAAGGTTTTGTGCAGGTGTTGGTCAGTATTATAGGGTTGTGTGCAGGTGTTGGTCATTGTTGTAAGATTGTGTGCAGGTGTTGGTCTGTGTTATAGGGTTGTGTGCAGGTGTTGGTCAGTGTTATAAGTTTGTGTGCTGGTGTTGGTCAGTGTTATAGGGTTGTGTGCAGGTGTTGGTCAGCGATATAAAGTTGTGTGCTGTGTTCGTCAGTGTGATTGGTTTGTGTGCAGGTGTTGGTCAGTGTTGTAAGGTTGTGTGCAGGTATTCGTCAGTGTTATAGGTTTGTGTGCAGGTATTCGTCAGTGTTTTAGGGTTGTATGCAGGTGTTCGTCAGTGTTATAGGGTTGTGTGTAGGTGTTGGTCAGTGTTATGGTGTTGTGTGCAGGTATTGGTCACTGTTTTCAGTTTATGTGCAGGTGTTGGTTAGTGTTGTAAGGTTGTGTGCAGGTGTTGGTCAGTGTTATAATGTGTGCAGGTGTTCGTCAGTGTTATAGGCTTGTGTGCAGGTGTTCGTCAGTGTTATAGGCTTGTGTGCAGGTGTTCGTCAGTGTTATATGTTTGTGTGCAGCTGTTCGTTAGTGTTATAGGCTTGTGTGCAGGTTGTATGCAGGTGTTGGTTAATGTTGTAAGGTTATGTGCAGGTATTGGTCAGTGTTGTAAGTTTGTGTGCAAGTGTTGGTCAGTGTTGTAAGTTTGTGTGCAGGTGTTGGTCAGTGTTGTAATGTTGTGTGCAGGTGTTCGTCAGTGTTATATGGTTGTGTGTAGGTGTTCGTCAGTGTTACAGGCTTTGTGCAGGTGATTGTCAGTGTTAGGGTTGTGTGCTGGTGTTGGTCAGTGTTGTAAGATTGTATGCAGGTGTTGGTCAGTGTTATAAGGTTGTGTGCAGGTGTTGGGCACTGTTGCAAGGTCGTGTGCAGGTGTTGGGCACTGTTGTAAGGTTGTGCAGGTGTTGGTCAGCGTTATAGGCTTGTGTGCAGGTGTTGGTCAGTGTTGTAAGGTTGTGTGCAGGTGTTGGTCAGTGTTATAGGGTTGTGTGCAGGTGTTCGTCAGTCTTATAGGGTTGTATGCAGGTGTTCGTCTATGTTATAGGGTTGTGTGCAGGTGTTCGTCAGTGTTGTAAGGTTGTGTGCAGGTGTTCGTTAGTGTTATAGGCTTGTGTAAAGGTGTTCGTCAGTGTTAGGCTTGTGTGCAGGTGTTAGTCACTGTTGTAAGGTGTACAGGTGTTGGTCAGTGTTGTAAGATTTTGTGCAGGTGTTGGTCTGTTTTGTAAGATTTTGTGCAGGTGTTGGTCAGTGCTGTAAGGTTGTGTGCAGGTGTTGGTCAGTGTTGTAAGGTTGTTAAAGACGAGCATTAAAGGTGATGTAGTGTTATTGATGAGGAGGTGGGCGGCGGCGGCCCGGCTGGCCTGGGGGTGGGAGTGAGGGAGGCTGGAGGAGGGGAGCGTGAGTATGGTAGGAGGGCCGGGAGGGAGGGTTGGCGGACAGGTGGAGGGAAGAGGAGAGACGGAGCGGTCGGTGTTGGGGAAGAGGGAGAGAGTGATGGTGGAAGGGCAGGGGAAGGGGACGGTAGGGGCGCTGGTGAAGGTAACAGTAAAGAGGACAGGGAAGGGGGACAGTTGGTGGACAAATGAAATACGCATTGGGCGCCGGCTGACGAGACAGAGCACAGTCTCGTCAAAGAACTTCTCGCTTCAGAGGAGTCCATCCTGTCCTGTTACGCAGCCTTGAAGCTTCAGGAACCCGTGGTGGTGGTAGCGTTAAGAACAGACGAACAAGAGTCATCTGTAAACAGCCGTTCCCTAGCTGTCATGTATAATGTACCGAAAACAGAGCCTACTGTCCTTAGCTAAGCCTTGCTGACCGTTCCATGGTGTCTTTGACGCACGTACACACACCATACTCTCTTGGTAAAGATTCGGTGCTTTCAGTAACTTTCCATTACCCCTTAGTGCATGGCACGCTCCATAAGGCTTCCCTGTTACTCCTATTTTACACAGATCCATAAATGCCACATACAATTCCACTCTTTCAAGTATTTATCATTAATTCATAAGAGCAAACATTTGGGCTGCACATCCTTTACCTGTCTTGAAGCCACACTACGTATATCAAGTCTATCAGCTACTACCCTTTCCATGACCATTGTACCATACACCTTACCAGGTACACTCATCAGACTTGCGCCTCTGTAATTCCAGCATTCACTTTTTCACCCTTACCAGTCCACAGTCATCTCACCTTGGGCCATACAAAAGATGAATGGCAGTGCTGGCCAATCAACAACATTGTCATTCCTTTTCTTGAGAAACTCGACTGCATTCCCATCCACTCCAGCAGCTTTGCCATGGGTCGTAATGCGCAAGACTTTCTTTGCTTCCTCTTTTTTCTCGGAACCAGTGCTACTACTTCTGCCAGTTCGTCTCAGACACCACATCTGCTTCTTTGTTACCTAACACATTCAACTGTCCTTCAAAATACTCACGCCATCGCTTTTTCAACCTTTTTTTTTTTTTCCCGACCACTGTCACATTTTCCGTCAGAGTCGGTCCCCATTAGCTGTCTTGTTCACCACGCACTTGTTCACCTCCTTCCAAAACGTTTTCTTATTCTCCCCAAATGTTATCGAGACTTTCTCATACCATTAATCTTGTACCTTCTTTTTCAGTCTCTTGTATCTCTCTCTTGATATCCTGTTACTTCCTCTTTTACACTTCCCAATCACTCACGCTCCATCACGGCATATTCCGTCCATACGCTTCTCTTTTCTTTCACAAACAATTTGACTTTCTCATCCCTCCATTCACAACTCTTTTTCATACGCCATTCTCCACCTTTTTGCATGCTACACACTTCACCTGCACATAAAAGCACTGCTTCTCTAAGTACCTTCCACTCCTCTTTCACTCCCCTTCTTTCATAAACGTACCTTACGCCGCTTTTCACTCTTGATATCTCTGCATTCAGGCATCTTTTGTGAACTCACTCACCATCACCACTTCTTTCACATACGTCATCTCCTCTTCTTAAAACTTCACTACAAACTTTCACATTCGCCTCCACCAAGAAGTGATCAGACACCCGCCTGCTGCCCTCCCGAGTACGTTCCCATGCAAAGCCTTCTCTTGCATGCCTCTCACTCAGCACATTATCCAGTAATACCCTTTGATGCCCGGTTCTACTCGTCCAATCATGCACTTTTCTTAAACCATTTATTCCAGTCATCAGTCTCTTTTTTGCACATCTCAACAAACATTTTTTCCCCATTATCATTTACATCGGGTGGTTGTGGATTACTGAGAGGGACGCGAAGACACAAGGAAATACAAAGCAGCAACGTAGCGTTTTATTGGGTAAGGCACAAAGGTGATGGAGCCCAAGGCAAGATGACACTGGAGGTTAGGATTTTGGTAAGTTGAGATGTAGGAGGCAGGAGGTGAGGTAGGAGTCCCTCTGTGCTGGTTTAGGTGCAGGAGGTGAGGCAGGAGTCATATAGGAGAGTTGATCGTGGACTGGATCTCTGGGGGCAGCGACAGTCCTTGGGTGATTTGAAACAGTAGATAAGGGGGAGATGCCAGAGTCTCGTCGCTTTGATGCCGATGCAGATGGGAGGAAGTTGTTGTAGGGTGAAAAGGCAAAGCCAAGGTCGTGCAGGAGCTGTGGTAGAAGATGGGCGTTTTTGATATCACACGGAGCCTCTGCTGGAGGAGACCGTTGGAGGTGAGGCATCACAGTCAGAAGTCACATGTTGTGCTGTTACTGACGTGGGTGACGTCACGCGTCAAGGTCTCCTAGACTAGTCAGCGTATCATGGCAGGAGATGTTCAGGCGGTGGTTTGCGCACATATGTTTCTGTGCCAGGGACTGCTTGGCTGACTGCCGCCGGTGATGCCTTAGTGCTTATGAGGCAGTTGGGTCAACATACCGACTGTGTTCATTGTGTGGGCATGGCCACCTTGCTCGTTACAGCTGTTCCCATTAGGGATTAGGTCAGTTGAGTTCATGCTTCACTGCTGTAATTACCGTGGTCAGGTACAACGCTGTGAGTGTGGTTTCATCATCCACACACGGAAATGGTAACGCCATGGCTGACGGCACTACTGAGGTGAAGCGAGGATGGAGTGAAAGAGTCTTTGAGTTATCGGGGATTAAACATGCAAGAGGGTGCGAGACATGCTGGGGATAGAGCGAATTGGAACTGTGTGAAATAAAGAGGGCGACGTGGTAACAGTAGGCTTAACCAGGAACTGTGTGTAGGGCTTAGATGTGGATTGGGGGCTTTCATATTGGTGCATTATGCATGGCAGTTAGTGTATGTGAGGAGATGAAACCGTTCTTCTGTTCCTGACGCTACCTCCCAAACGCGGGAGACGGCGAACTAGTGTGTGTGTGTGTGTGTGTGTGTGTTTTTGCGTGTATACATGTATATATGTAGATAGATAAATAAATAGATGAATAGGTTGATAGATAGATAGATATAGGTGTTATTGTCAGTTGAAGAAATATTGTAGTCTCATCGAAGAATTTCATACATTAATGGACTCCACCCTATCCCTGCAACTGAGTGTAGAGCAGCTTGAGGGCTGTACGGGGCCCTGGGAAAAGAGTCCTGGACCAGAACCCTTCCATAAAGAGGTCCTGATTTGATGGATATGAATGAGTATACATTACTTATGATTGCCACAGGACCATGCGTAAAGGCAGACTTCAGGTGTTACTCAGGGCCTCTGTATAGGGGTTCATGCAGCCCAAGGCTAAGCTGCTTCTAGTTGGAGGGAAATGTGAACTCCTTTGGAGTGAGGGGTTCTTTGGCGAAGCCATACTCCCAGTGATACAGCCTCACCATGTGTAACTCCTCACTCGCAGTATAACCACGAGAGGCGGAGTATGGTAACACACACACACACACACACACACACACACACACACACACATACACACACACACACACACACACACATATACATTTGTTTACTATTTATTATACTTGATCGCTGTTTCCCGCATCAGCGAGGTAGCGCCAGGAAACAGACGAAGAAAGACCTATCCCCCACATACACACATATATGCATACATGCACATATATGCACAGTACATACATATACATATATACATACATATACATACACATGCATATACACATATACACATGTACATATTCACACTTGCTCGCC
>JAYMFT010079192.1:0-14346 GCA_038088735.1 Panulirus argus | reverse complement strand
GCCTCTCAAGATCTTTCTTCTCATGACCAGGTGCATAAGCACTAATGATCACCCATCTCTCACTATCCACTTTCAGTCTTACCCACATCAAACTGAAATTTACATCCTTACACTCTATCACACATATACATATATCCCTGGGGATATGGGAGAAAGAATACTTCCCACTCATTCTCTGCGTGTCGAAGAAGGCAACTAAAAGGGGAAGGAGCAGGGAGCTGGAAATCCTCCCCTCCAGTTTTAAGTTTTCCAAAAGAGGGAACAGAGAAAAGGGCCAAGTGAGGGTTTTCCCTCTAGGGCTAACTCCTCTGTTCTTAACGCAACCTTGCTAACTTGGGAAATGGCAAATATGTGGGGCAGGGTGGCATCAGGAATGGATGAAGGTGAGCAAGTATGAATATGTAAATGTGTATATGCATGTATATGTATATGTATGTACATATGTAAAAGTTGGTATGTATATGTATGTATCATGCATATACATGCATGTATGTATATATGTGTATGTGAGAGGATGGACCTTTCTTCGTCTGTTTCCTGGCGCTACCTCGCTAATGCAGGAAACAGCGTTCAAGTATAATAAATATAATAAAAAAATATACATATATAGTTTACATGATAAGGTACAGGGACAACCCAATTAACACTCAACCTAGGTACCTGGAGAAAGAACTTACAATAAATCAACCTTCAATGAGGTTACCATAACATATGTGATATGGAGATATGTTCTTGATGGCAATACCCTTTACCTATGAGTACTTCGATTTTCTCCTCCAATATGATACTTTTTCTTATCATCTTTAGTGTATTTCCAGCACTGTCACTTGCAATCCTTTTTTCTGACATAATGGATATAGACAATTCATAAACGTTCTTTGAAATAAATAAAGAAGCGAGTGAGAGATTGAGTTTTCATGTAGATGTGTAATGTGAAGAGGCACAAGAAGCTAAGTGCTGACTGGTCTAGAGTCCTCTACATACATCACTCATCACTGAATGAGCAAACTTACTCAAAAGTGATGGATGTGAACAGTTCTTTTCAATCCACAATTTTTCACTACATGAAAGAATCACTAAAAATGCCAAGAGCTTTTGACAAATCAGCTTAATTACAAAAGAAGCAAACAACTCTAGAGTAATAAATTTTAAAAAGGGCACCTTTCAACCGCATATCCTTGTACAGAAAAACCATGAAAACCATTGTTTTTCCTATGAACTAAAAGTTAATAATTTGTAGCTCAGAAAACAATTGAAACATTATTTAGTGGACTGAACACCTCTAAATAAGGCTGATGTGGATGTGGCAAGGGCACTAAGGATAACAACAGGCATCACAGACACTTTTGAGTCCCTAAAATAGGTGCACAACCTCCCACAGTGGCTACTGGTGGATTACTATGGACTCCACTCAGGTCCAGTGACTCATTGTTTGTTTGGGTTGCCATTTATGGCCAGTCTATAATGTGCACAGAATTCAATTTGTGAGAAAGCACATGCATTGATCAAGGAAACAACCAACTAATGTGCTTGCCTGAATCAAACAACAGCACTAAAAGGGTTAACAAAATGAGGACTGGTATGTTACCAGGATGAAGAAATATTTAGTGAGTTGTTCATGTCCAACATAAGGCCAAATTTATAATGTGCTTCTCAGGTTTGGTCACTGCACTTACAGAAGCACAAGGAACTAATGGAGAAATTCCAAACGAGGGAAACAAAGATGGAACCAGAATTAAGCCCTTAATGTCTCACTAAGTTTTCCTTTCCAACCCTCCATATTCATGTTTTTCATGAAGTATATCTTGTCCATTACTTTCACTCTAATAATGTGTAGAAGATATTTAGATGCTTCAGTACATGCTAAAAAGTGCAGAAGAAAGGCCTTAGTATCAAGTGAGTTATCATTCATTTTACTAATTATATTCCTTACAGTAATAACATGATTACTGATCATTATTGGTTTAACTCATATAATAAATCTTTTGTTAAAATCAATGTAATTCACTGAAAATTTTTTCTTAACACCAAAACCATAATATTTCGCAAAAATACCTGCCACTCCAATCAGATGCAGTGTTGTATTGGTCATGAGGTATTAGCAACATTGCCTCCACTTTTGCAAGAAAACTTTCTCTTGTCTCATTGTGGTTAACGTTTGATGCTGGCAGATTCATTGTCCATAAAATCACCCTCAACACAATCCAAAGACAGATCATAATCGTCAAATGATTTAGGATCATCTGACTGGTCTTCTAAATCTAGCTAAAGGCCACTCAATTTCATTCCTAGAAAGCACAAAAATGGGCTCTCAATGGCATGGTTGGAGGATGACTGACTGTGGAGTGAAATTATCGTGCAATTCCACCCTAACCATCACCAAGCCTCAGCACATGGCCTTGAAAAGGAGGTGCAAAACTTGCTGCATAAATATCCATCAAAAGGCATCATTCAGCTCACAGAAATATCCATCTAGAGACATCATGGGGTTACGGAAGGCGAGTTAGAAGGGTAGACTTAACCTTAAATTTGCCCACCAGGGAAGAAAGAGGAGTGAGTTGAAACCAAATCTCAACCTTTAAGTTTCTTAACCAGCTTGATGATGTAGACTGAGAACAGTTCTTTGAAAGGCGCAAAGTCAGAACAACTACAGGCCATAATATGAATTAAACACACACACCTACTCACACATATTGGAAGATGGCCCATTGAAACAGTCCATGATGGGAAAAGTTACTTTAGGAAAGAATAGTATAGTACTGGCGATAATTCTTAATTCTCTAAAGAATTTCAATAACCCAGAGCAAATCTACAATTGTAAAATAATGAGAATAAATAAACAATAAGAATGGTACATGATGCAATGAAATACACATTCCTCAAAAGCTGTAAAGTTGTAATAACGGGGCATTTAAGTTATAGAAAGAATGAGAGAATCTTGTTTCCCATGTCAATGAGCATGTTAGAATCAAGAGGATCTGGTAAACCATCATCACTAGATCTTTTGTTTACGCATAAGGATTTTGATTATAGCAGATGTGATATGCCAACTAAAAAGTGAGCACTTAAAACATGAGTTTGAATGTGTAATAAATGATAACATAAAACAAAGCAGAAACTGGACTCAAAGAGAAAGATACAATCTTGGAAACTAAACAGAACTAAACAATTTCTATGGGAATATGAATTGGGAAAAGAGTTCTGTAACCATGATGCAGATTATTACCATGGATGATTCCATGATATTTACAATACAGAACATGAACAAGAGTTCCATTAACTGCTAATACAGTACAAGAGTTCCATTAACTGCTAATACAGTCAGAAAGTTAAAAGAGAGATGTGGTTCAAATAAAGATGTCAAAAGGAAAAATAGCTTGGGGATGTACTGTGAAGGAAATATAAGGAGTATTCCAGCCAGCCAGCATTTGAAAGGTATATAACAGAAAGAGATGAGTATTGCAGGATAAGATATGAGGAACAGTGAAACTCTGAAAAGAATGTTGTGGGCTAACAAGGAGATGACTGAAAGCATTTCCATTAAATCATCTGGAAAAAACAAGTCAGTGAAAGAACAACTAATTAAGCTGTGGGATTCAAAAGAAAGACATACAGAGAATGATATAGATGATATGCAAGGAGGTCAATGATAAGTCCAAAAGCATTTTCAAAGTGGAAGACACTGTAGCCTTAACAATAATGAGAAAGAATAGCTCCCATAGGAGGTTTTAGAAAGTACTACAATATCTAGAAAAGACATAAAAGACTGCTACAGGGCCTTGACTCAGGTATAGTTTACAGTCTGAATGGAGTTTCTTCATACATGTTGAAATAAGTAGATATGCCTGATGAGCCATCTATGATGATGTTCAAAATGTTGCTGGAGGAAGATAAACTGCCAGAATTGTGGAAGAAGGCAAAAGACACAACTTTTGTTCAGAATTGAGATCAGGAAGTTGCAATGCAACACAAACTATTTTAGTCACACCACATACACCTTTTCTTATAAGCATTAAATTATAAAGGTTAACCACTGCATGGGACCACTGTTCTCATTCCTTGATTCAAACTTACCGTGCACTTCCTAATCACAACAGAAAAACACTCACTCATAATAACCAGCCCTTAGCCATTAATATATTTACCAGTACATAATGTCCAAATTAGTCTATCACTGATAATATTCAAAATATTAAGGGACACATAATAATAGTAAAAGTTATAACTATCAAAAATAATAATAATCCCATACTCAACACTAAAATACTAAACAGAAGGACGAGAGACATAAAAGAATACTCAAATAGAAAAAGTGAATACATATATCAAACTTGTTGACTATGAAAAAGAAAATACTCACAATAATCATATTCTTCCAAATCAACTGCTTCAGTTTTTCGTAGTAGTGGCTTGGCAGGTGAGCATGGGGCAGAGAGTGAAGGTCCTGATCCTGAGGCAGTAAGACTGGCTACCTCAGGCCTCAATACCTTATCTACTTCATCATCCCCTAGAGATTTCTTTCCTATTTTTAAACTTTTTAGAACATCACCACCGGTTAATTCATGATCTTTATTAGCATTTTGTTCTGGCAAACGAGATTCTTGACAGTCGCATATACAGTTAGTCTCCCGATCACTTATTTCATTAGATCCAGGAGGACAAAGGTAGTCCTTTGGAGCATCTACACCTATTATTCGTACTACCTTAGAGTCTTTCTTATATGTGTCAATGCTATTAGTGTTTGAGGATATAATCACACTCGACGGACCAGTGGCAGAAGGCACAGCTGTTGATGGGTATGGCGACGAGTCTTTGGAAGCAGCCTGCATAGTTGAGGAAGGTGGTGATGAGTAAAGCGAAGCATTATAAACACTGTTCGTTGTCTGGCTTGCAGAGGATAGAGTTCCTGAGTCATTCACAGATGATGTTGAGTAATCATCTAAATATATGTTATTGTTTTTATTGGCATTATTATTGGGATTATTGACACTTATTATACATCTACTATTAATGGTTATTTGCGAAGGATTGGCAGAATTGTGTGGCATGGAGGAAGCCCTGGTGGTGCCCTCATGTGCAGAGTTCTTTTGGCTCTCCAGAAGGCTTGCTGACGTGCCACGAACTTTTTCAATAAGAAGGGCATTCTTTGCACTTCCACTTTGCGGTTTTGACGGATATTTATTTATACTAGGCACTATAGCTGTTGCCACTGAGGTCATACAGAGAGAAGAGCAGAAATCTGATCCATGACAAGAGTTTTCAGAATGGTTCACACTGCTGGAACTTTTTTGTATAGGTGGTAAACTACTGACCCGTGCACTGTTGGCGCTTTTCTGATGATAAGGATCAACCAGAATATTTGCTACAGGAAGGATATTTGGATCCACTGGAGGCAGAACATGTGATGAGACTGGTGCCACAGACTGTCCATCATGATGTAGCTTAGGTTGACCAACTTTTCTCACTCTAGGAGGTGGGAGGGGAGCCAACTTAGAACCACATGAGGTTCTTCCATCAGCTATATGTTTAAGATCAGAAATAGGCTTATGGTCAAAGACAGGCTTGGGAGCTACAGGAGGTTTAACTGAAGATTTGAAGTTTGGGGGAGCAGATCGCACCAGCCCTGAGTGATGGAAGGGACTGGCCCCTCTTAGCACCGAAAATTGCTGTACAGCAGCCTTCACATCCCAGTTCTCACCTGAAAGTTAATTAATACTGTTAAATCTACTTGTTAAAGGAAGCCTATTTTTTCCATATCAGAAAAAGGTATAACTCTGAAAGTGAAGATACCTGTACTAATACATCTCTGACATATTTACTTGTTTTTCAGTCTAAAAATGACTATCATTTAGGGCTTCTGAATACACCGAATCTGTATCATTAAACCAACTATCTAATCACTACCATTTATCTGGAAAAAAATAAAACTATCAAATCTTTCTCTTAATGCTTCCCACCATCAAAGTAGGGAAGCAAGAGCAAAAATATTCATCCAGTAACACATTAAAAAAAAAAAAAAAAAAAAAAATCACTTTCTGAAGCATACTGAATGTTGGTTTGACTGTCAAACAAATGAAGAACTTACTAACTGTCTAAATTTCCACAAACTATATAACAAGTGAAAAGACAAATGTCATCTCAGGTACTCATTACAACATAACTTACTCTGTAGAATGTGTCGAGCAAGGACTGGATCAGCTTGAGTGTGGGAGATGAACTCCATTACTTTCTCTGCCTCCATCCTGCACCTGTAAATTAGTTAAATCCATGTCAATAATTTTCAAAGTGCTTTGTTCTGTACTGTAAAACTGATTCTGTGCTTTTCAAAATCATGTTTGGTATCCAGCAGAGAAAATAATTAACATACTAAAAGTTAATTTTGCATGTCTGATGCTATATGCACAGTTCATCATATGAACTGCAATGAATTTCTTCAAAATTTCTTGAATGTTAACTCCTTGTATAACTAAACTCATGCATGTTCAATAACCCTGGAGAGATAACAGTAAAATCTAAGATGCTGAATAAATTTTCAATAAATGAGATTCATAGGTTCATCAGTTTCTCAAAATTATATGTAACTCATTCTCTATATAGCAACATGGCTCATGCAGAACACCTGTATTCTAAGATTTTGAATAACTTTCTTAGACATGCTCCCTTGTACTGTTTTTCCAAATAACAATCTGCCTTCAATTTTCTCAAATGATACTCATTTTACTCATACAGATTCTTTGTCATTTCCCACTACTTTCCCAACTTAATCTGTTCTCTAAAAACTGATTGATAACCCTGATGTGCTTTTATCATTTCTGATAGCTATCTATGATAGGACAATCAAACTGAGTTGCAGTACACCTCTAGGAAATAAGCATCCATCCCTGAGGAATGCTCTTTAGTAACTGTTCATCTGCAGTTCAAACACATCAAACTGAGTTGCAGTACACCTCTAGTACATAGGCTACCTTCACAGAAGAATTCTCTCAGGTAATTGTTTGTCTGCATTTCATGCCACTTCTATCAGTATCTATGATACTTTTATAAGTAACAACAAACATGTTGGTTCCATAATCTAGATGCATTCCACAAAATATAAATGTTCTTTTATTTCATTTTTAATTTCTGGAGAAACTCATTACCTCCACAAAATTTCTTAAAAGTAATCCTGCCAACAAAGGGGGAACACTGACACCAAACAGCACTTTGGCTGAGTCCCTAGTGTTTAGCTTCATGATTCTCCCTGACATATTCTATCTCTAACTTACTAGATCCTAATCCTTCATCTCCCTACACTTTGCAGAGTTCCCTGTCTTGAAGCATTACTAAGGGCTCTCTCCTTGCCTAATCAAAGACTTAACTGCATTGCTCTTTAGGTCCATCTTCAATATATTCAACCATCTTTAACTAATCTATGGTCCTGACCATTACTGGCTTGGGTAATCTTACCTTTACTCCTAATACAAAAATTTTTCATTGTCAGCATGTCCTTCAAATCTACTATCCTTGTAACTACATTTACAGTCTTTTGATACAGTGTTACAAGTACCTACTACCTTTGCAATAGTTCCACTAGATTCACAGCTAAATTTCAAAACTCCCTGATGTACCTTTACTCCTAATACAAAAAGTTTTCACTGTCAGCATGTCCTTCAGTTCTACTATCCTTATAACTACTTTTACATAACTACTTTTACAGTCTTTTGATATAGTGTTACAAGTAAGTACTACCTTTGCAATAGTTCCACTAGATTCACAGCTAAATTTCAAAACTCCCTCATGTACCTAGTATTTTTTCTTGTCAAAAGCTCTACTCATGGACAGAAACCTTCTTCAAAGCCATGTAGAAAAGGCAAAAGGAAAAATAAATGTCTAGAAAGGAAACTGAAACAAGTGTGAAAACATGAGGAAAAAAAAAAGATAGGTATTTGGTATATACAAAAAAAGGTCTATCCTGAAAGCTTCGCATTCATGAGTCAAAAGATATATTAACAATTTCAGCCTTGCCCCATTAGTATTGCAAAAATTTCCTTATTTGTTATCTCCTCCCTCTTAAAACACAAAGAAGGCTCCCATCTCAGCTTGTTGTATATAAAAATTTCATTAGACAAACCAAGCTAAGGATCCATGGAACCTGAGCCATGATGTGAAAATATTTACTCATGTGAAACTCTAGGTCTGACCAATGTGGGAGATTTTGGTAATAAGCTTATAGACACCACAGAATTAACTCATGAATTTGGAAAATATGTGTATCAAAGGACTCTCAATTGAGGTGATTTAGAGTGATGCTACATTATTTTATGCTTAATTCTTTTATTCTATGATGTTACATATGGAGTTCGTCTAAAATGAACATCATATGGAGTTCGTCTAAAATGAAGGTGAAACACTTGTAGAGATCAACAGAACCTATGGCAAAAACATGGCAATGTTAATCTGGTGTGCAGATGGCAGCAGAGGCCATCAGCCACCAAGTGACACCTGCAATGTTTACATTTTTGGCAGTGAGTTGGGGCAACACTCAAATCATGCGTGTTCATGGTATATTTTGACTATAAAATGAAAATAAAGAAAATTTTCAGCTGCAGGGGGAATCAGCATGAGGTTTCATTAAAGTTCTGCTGAATTCTACAAATGTTTCATCCACATCTGCATTGATTCACACATTTTTCCCAGATCTTCATAACTCTTTCCCATCACTTATCTACTAATGTAGCATACACTAAATCTATTTTCATTAGTAAAAAAGGAAATGATAAATCTAAACTAGTCCTCTGTGAGCAATACAATGAAACATAATGAAAGATTCAAATTCACTTAAATGTAGGTAACTAGAAACTTTTAATCAGTGTTGAATATAAGATATCAGTAGCATTATTTCTATAAATTCTCATTATGATAATAAGAATTTGAGTAGTGTCAAAGTTCAAAATATCTACTGCACTTTAGTTTCATTAGGAAAAAAAAAAAAATCCCCAACATTCAGGTCTGAAACTTCACAGACTAGTTGGCAGTTCATGGTACAGTACTAATGTGAAAGACCCCTCCAAGGAAACAAAGAAATAGCCATCATTCCTCTGTGAACACAAATTTCCATAATCCACCATCCAACAGGATGCATTACTTCAGGGATGCAGTTAAGCAGAGGCAAGGGGTAGTTAAAATACATAATGTCTGATTCATCAGAGTCCATTAAACATGAACCTGAGAAAAATTAATTGTTTTCAGATTTGGTTTACAATACCTAATTTAGTTGTATCTTATCATGTTTTCAAAAGCACTTCTATCCTGACAACTTGGTCTGCAATCAAGTTATCATATTCCTCAGGTCGGCAAAGCTGTTTAAGGCTAATGCCTGTGGGCCTACATATTTACCACAACATGGCTAATCTGGCACACTTTGCATATACTTGTCTACATCCTTTCTTGATTTCATTTTTTTTTTTTTTTTTTGTTGAAGGCTCAAGTCATGGACAAAAGTCCACATAAAGGCTGGGCCTTAACTGAAATATAAAGAGAATTAAGAAATGGAAAAAGAAAAGAAGGGAAAGTATTTACAAATTTTTGAGAAAGTGAAAGACGTCTTTTGAAATGAACCAGGTCATAGCTATTGGGAAAGACATGAGAAGGTAGAGAGTTCCAAAGCCTTGACGTGTTGGGAAAGAAGCAGTTATCAAAACGGCATACCTTTGAGTTGCCAATGGCCACACAATAAACATGTGATGCAGCAGCTTGCCAAGTATTGCATGGTCTAGCTAGTGGTGGGGGCACACAAGCAGCCAGCAATATATCAAAGATTTCCAAGACATGGGTGAAAATAACATCATCTGTACCTTGTGAGCCAATGGCACCTAAACAAGATGGACCCTCTATCAACACACTTTTCTCAGTTACAGGTAATTCTGTTCACTTTACCACACAACTTAAACTTAGTTATGAAAACCAAAATATTAATGTTATAATTCTAATAAAAAATGTGCAAGCAGTGCTGGGTGATTGCTTAAATTAAAGCCAAGTGACATCAACATTTATTGCTTCATTTTCCTTTTTTTTTGGAAATAATAGTACAGGTAAAGTCTTCAATAATATGACTGTTTAAATGAAACAATGATAAAAAACTCAAGAGAGAGATAGCCTTTTAAACATACAGAAAACATGTAGATAACAATAATCACAGAAAATTCAAGACATCCGATGCTTTGTCATTAGGCCAAATCCAATATGTCCTCATCTAGCTCAGATAAGTGAAACTTTTGACACTAGACAGAATATTCAGTACCTGATTCATTTATAATACTGATGACGTTGCAGTAAAACACAAAAATTTGGAATTCATGATTTAATGCCTGAAGCTGCTAACTTCGGCCACTTTTTGTTTAATTCAATGCTTTTCATAAATTAATTGTATTTTCATCATACTACATAAAGATGATACTTCATTGCTGTCATGGCAAAGCCATTAAATGATAATTCAAGTGCAGATGTCACAATAATACCTGTATCATTACTGTAATGCTATGATTCCTGTTTTATTTTCTTTTCTACTATATCTCTTCCATATCCTCTTTCATGAACTTTTCATTATTTTCGGGATACACTGAAAAAAGTAATATCCTTTACCTATCTATCCTCTTCACAAGATTTCCACACTTCTCCAGTAAAAAATTAATACCCCTAACTTTATCCTAGCATGTTGAAACACAATTCATGGGCAGGTTAACCAGTAACCATTCACTGAATCAGAAGTTATTCACTTCCTAAACACATCTATAGTCAATGACCACCTGGAGTGCTGGAAGACAAGGACTGGGCTCCACAACCAGATGAGCAGGTCCTGCAGGAGGCTACACAACTGGCAACCGGTCATGCTGTCACTCCACTTGTCAAAACTGTACCACACAGAGACTTGTTTAAATTCCCAGCCAGAATGTATTGTCGGTGGCGACAGACTTCCTCCAGTGTACTTCTCTAGTGGTATCCTGAGCTTTAGACTGGATGAGGATACCCCCCAACAGTGTCTATAACCTTGGACTTTTAATTCTGGCCATGACATCGACAGATCTCGAATCATTTCAATTACCACATCAGAGATCTCTTACATCACGCCCACTGCTTCAGCATAACTGATGACGAGGGTGAATACATCACACAAACAGTATATGATCGAAATTGGAAGATTTGCCACTGAGAAATTTGGTCATGAGCACAGTTTACTGATAACAAATGCGTATTTAACAATATTCCAGCTATGACACCTGGTCCCCTGACTTATATGTTTAGTTTCCTTTAGGAAAAAAACACACAGCACCACAAGCAAGGGATAATTACAATGTATTATCCTTAAATTATCCCTACTAGTTCACCTCGGTACACAAACATTTTACATTTCAGCCCTATATTTTGATGCCATTACCATACCACCAAACTGATATAGCAGTCATGATGGCACTCTACCTTCACTTATGAGTAAGGTAAGGCTTGGAGCACCCAGTGAAGAAGATCTAGGTCATTATTGCAGAAGACAGACGATGTTGACGCCTCAGTCGCCTCCATCAGCTGATTCGCGTCTGTCAGCCATATTATAGTTAGGACACTTTGTTTTCACTTTCCTGTTTTCCTATATTTAAACAATCGTGTTTACTTGGTTTTAACTATGAAGGTAAATCTGAATATAATGTCTACGAAATAATATAATGTTTTAATACATAGGAGGTAAAATGTTGTTGTGAAAAACAATAGATTGAATGTGAGTAAAAGACAACTGAGTTAGTTCCAATAACAAAATTACTACGCGATAATACACATCAAGTTACATGTTGAGTACAACACGACTGTATTTGTTCCATTACTGATATTCTTACGTTATGACATACAAAACGGTTACATTGTCTAGATTACACATGCATGTACGTATGTGTACATATAAACTGAAACTTTTTATGAGTAGGTTGCTCAGAATCATGGTACTCATCTCAAAATCTTGAAGTCATAATGTACAAAGTTTTCATTACCTTTAAAATTAATATTTCTTATTCATTGTCACTCGTCCTCTCACCTACTTTTGAATAATTATTTCTTTAACTTATCTCTGTCCATTTGCAGTTTCTCGTCCTCTGCTATAGGAGCGGTGGAGTATAAAAGGTGAGCGGCTAAAATTTGGGATTGTCATGCTCCCAGATGAGTAGTGGATGCTTAAGGTGATATTTCTTTCCCAAGCGATATTCTATCTAATAATGACATATCAAACTAGTAGCATTTAACGAAAATTGGAATACATCCTTACTTATCTAGGTTACAATTTAGTAAATTTATTTCCAAGGTAACGTTTCAAATTGTATGTAAATAAGGACTGTGTATATTAAGAGTGGCTGAAGGTTAATCCCTCCCTCTTCCGCTGTATTGTAATCCAGCAGCCGGAAGACAATGATTTCCCGCGAGGAAAACTGAATACACAACGATAAGACTAGAGCTCTAGACCCCGTCATCTATTTCCCTGATAAACTATGATTGTAAACGGTAATTTTCAATTTCCAGAAAATTCAGTTTTATGATATATAGTGGTGTATGAACACCGGACTGATCGCGTTGGCTTGCACAAACACTTACTCGGTCAAGAAAAAAAAAAAAAAAAAGACACGGCTCAAGAGTAGGAAGAACAACGTAACTATAGCTTCCTTTACACTTTGAATCATCTCTTCGTTTTTCTGCATTTCCACTTCTCCTGAATGATTCATCAGGATCACTCCCTGTGGACGTCCAGGGAGACCCAGCTTTGATAGCACCTCTTCATCCCGAATCTCGGTGACATTTTCCATGTGGATCTGAGCCTTTCAGGTTTATATCTTAATAGCTGAACTGAGTGAGTGTAAATCGGGACTATAATTGCACTCGCAGGCTTTAGATTTTTCTGTTACACAGATTTTAATAATATTTAATGATTTCTGTATTCTTGTCTTGTTCCATTTCTTCACTAAACTGTCGATAAAAAAATAATTTTTACATGATTTCTGATTACTGTCTTTGGAAACTTCGAGCTATGCCTTGTAGCTGATCTACTCCTCACAGTTCCAAAGAAATGCCAATATCAGCATCAGGTATAATGTGGAATTTAACAATAAAAATCACAATCCCCACGTCCCCTCACTAATATACTTTTTTTTTTCTGTGTGCAGTGCACTTTAAAGCGACTAGATCTTTTGTTAAAAGCGGGACACATCTTCAATGATGCATAAAAATATCTCGGTTACATTTAATACCAAAATAATTCTTACAGGCTGCAACGTAAAATGATAATCTTACTTTTCATGTTAAATTCTCTTAAGTACAATTTGAGTAGTAGATTTTTAGAATATTGCAGACTTTCGAAAAGATTTTTAGAATTCACTTTTGTGTCTTGTAAAGCCTTGAAAGTTTGGCACATTTAAATTGTGATGTTTCAAAAGTCCATAACTTATCAGTTCTAGAGTGTACTCTCCGGGGAAACATAGTATGAAGTGAATCACCTCTGACATTAGCTGATTGCCAACATTTCTCTCGTTTAGAATCGTCCTACCCACAGTTAGTCAGCTGATTAAGTATTAGCTGACTAACTGTGGGTAGGGCGATTCTAAACGAGAGAAATGTTGGCAATCAGCTAATGTCAAAGGTGATTCACTTCATACTATGTTTCCCAGGAAAGTACACTCTCTAGAATTGATAAGTTATGGACATTTGAAACATCTCAATTTAAATATGCCAAACTTTCAAGGCTTTAGAAGATTCATTCGTCTCAGCTACTCTCCCACTATTTTGGTCATAAAGTGACAATGTGGATCACAAATCTGCACTGAAATTTCACTTCCTTTAGTAACCAGGGTGAAACATGATATGAATTTGAGAGAAATGAAATACTCCCCCTCCTTGTGGACGCACTTTGACACACCTCAGGACTGAGACTCAAGCAATAGGACAATATCTGCAAGTGAACATCAGGAAATATCTAGTAAATACTATACTTGGAAAATTGATAAGAATTTCGACAGTTTTGTGAAGATAGTTTTCAAAAAAGATACTTGAAATTAACTATGTTCTGATAAACTACAAGATAATTATATATTGTATGTTATATCAGTAATTGTAGATTAATAATATAGAGCAATAAGTAAAAGAAAAAATAATCAGTGGCAACGATGTCAATATTCCAAGCACTTTTTATGTTAATCAAACGAAGTTCATATTGTTACGCCTCTTGTGGCAATTTGAACACTGAATACCAGTATTATAAACTGAGCACCAATAAACTACAATATATATATATATATATATATATATATATATATATATATATATATATATATATATATATAT
>JAYMFT010079191.1:0-28694 GCA_038088735.1 Panulirus argus | reverse complement strand
CCCACTCCACCCCTCAGGCTGGCGGTCAGGTCTACCTTTGACCTTCCCCCTCTCGTTAGTGAGGTCAAGTATTTTCTCTACTGTATATATGCTACTGCTTCACTAAAATTTGTCAGTTGCCCAGAAGATGACTTGAAATAAAGTCGAAAACTTGGAGCTGCTCGTTTTTCGTCTCCTTTCCTGTGAGATTATAATATATATATATATAGATAGATAGATAGATGGATATAGCCTTTACACACAGAAGATCCAACTTTCGACTGCATTACGTGCCATTTTCAACGATACAGTGTCAACACGAACGAGAGAACATATGCGAAACCAGACTTCACTTCAGCTGTGAAAAAAAAAAGAACAGTGGATTTGAGAAACGTGGGAGGATTGACCAGAACGGTAAAATGACCCGTACCTCTATCTACCAGAAGGACGTCAGGTCAGCTCCTGCTGAAGGATATCGGGTCAGCTCCTGCTAAAGGACATCAGGTCAGCTCCTGCTTCTTTGTGAATCTTGCCACATTTCAGCAGAGATTTCATTAAGATATCTGATTAACACATTCCTTCGTTTTTGTCTATGTTTCTGTTAATTTTGATAAGAGAGGCTTCAACAGTAATCATCTCTATTAGTGACATCCACATGCAGATACATGAATTTTATTTCCAAGTGTTGCAATTGAAATTTCAACGTATATTCCAACACTTATCATGGTAACGGAGAGATGCGTTTTGCCTGGCTGGGTCCCAGTAGAGAGCCCATAAATATTATATATGAATTTGCAAAGCCCAGGAATAGATATACCCAAGTAAGTCAAGCATGTCAAATTTCCAAGTGGTTTTGAGGTGATTGCATTAGAGAGAGAATAATAAGAAATCCTAAGAATATTTCATCATCAGGTTCATTGTGGATTTATTCTTACTAAGAGCTTCGAGATTGACTCAGTCTTTAAATATGAAGAGGGGGAAGCGCACTTTGCTCTCATACCAGTAACTGTATATGATTACAGGTCTCAAAGCTACAATTCAAAGTGAGAATAGACCAACATCTTGAAAGAAGCATATATATATATATATATATATATATATATATATATATATATATATATATATATAAAGTACGGAGATGTAGGTGAGGTGAGAGGAAGAAGAAACAGCAATATACTTCTGAAAAGACGCAAAAATATCTCCAGCCGTGCCACTCCACTTCCCAGAGAGGTCGCTCTCACCTTCAGGGCAGTCAGCTGTGAGGGCCTTGAGGGGGGCATCATGCCATCATTACTTCATCGGCGAAATTTCGTGAGCGAGGATATGAGAGAGAGGAGGCGCGTGAGAGTGCCTCGCCTCACCGGCCTCACAAGGATGGCCTCCGGCAGTGCCAAGCACTTAACGGGTCCCTGAGGTGGGAACTTTCGCGCCACTTTACAACTTCCAAAATCGCTCTCTCTCTCTCTCTCTCTCTCTCTCCCTCTCTCTCTGCTCCACGAGATTGTGTCCTGCCGACGAGAGCATCCCTGATGGGTATATTATAATGCCGAGAGAGGTAGAGGGGGAAGACTAGGACTTAGAGCGGAGTCCTTCGATCAGGTGGGTAATCCTTCGTCGACTGGAAGTCTTGGTGGGAATGCACTCCTTTGATTATAAGTCTTTGTTAGATGGTCAGTCTTGGTGGGTATACACTCACCTGATTACAAGTAATTGGTGGGAATACACACACACTTAAGGGAAATGTTGCTTGAAATACTTAGGTTAGAAAATTCTTAGTTGAAATACAATCATGGACTGGAAGTATTGGTTGCAATGCACAATTTGATTAGAGTCTTAAGATACGCTGATTACAAGTCAGAAGTCTTAGTTGGAATACTCCAATTCGAAGACTCTTGATTGGAATAGACTCCTCTGAGTAGAGATCTCGATTGGAATACACCGATTACAAGTCTTGGCTGGAATACACTTTGATTAATAGTCTACCTTCGAATACACTGGTTTTTAAGTCTTGGTTGTAATATACTGATTAGAAACCCTTGACTGGAACTTACTCTTTTGATTAGAACACCCTAGAGATTCAGGGGGTCTTTATGCTACCATTATTTTATATCTTGTTAGCTCAAACAACAGTATAATGATATCTATTTTGTCCCTGTCTTGTACAGGAACAGCTCGCTGAAGAAAAAAGACATGAATCGTTGGCGAGGTCTCCGAGGGAGGGATATATATTTAGCTCTTTGGCTTGCTACTGGCTCACTGGAATTGCATTTTCAGCCCCGAGAGAATGAGATCTGTGGCAAATTGGGCACACAAATGACTCGCTTTTACAGAAGTGTGATTTTTAGTTTTGGATACTCCTCGTAAACTGCAGCATAAGAGGAGTGTTTGGGAGGTGGAGAGAAGATTGCTATGCATTCTGGAGTTCGTTGACGTAAGATAACGTGAGTTAATGTAATTGATTTTAGAAGTAATGCTCTGTCAGCTCGTTTGACTTGACCCTGTCACGTCAAAGGTCAGACCATCAAGAGACGTATGTATTGTTGAACTCAAGGATCGTGCCGTGTTGTGTTTTACAATCATGCTGACATCCTCAAGGACCGTACCATTGTACTCAAAGGATCGTATCGTCATGCCCAAGGATCTAAGCGTCGTGCTTTAGGATCGTAACGGCGTGCTCAAGGATGGTACCATTGTTCCCCTAGAATTTGAATTAGATCAACTGATCAAGATTTGAAATACATTCATTTTACCATCATAAAACTATCTCAGACACGGCACCTTTCTTTTTGCAAGACAAAAGAAAATTAAAAAAATCCTAGTTCCTGTTACAAAAGGTCGTGTCAGTCTGCAAAAATTACCTTACATACAGTAAAAAAAAGACTGGCCCGTGGCAGAGTACTGTGAGAACATGTTACCAAGGAGGTATTTATAGGTGAAATGAATCTTAACTTGCAAGGGCAACATCTAGGTCCCTTTGCAACTTGCTAAACGTCAATAAAGCCTCTTAGAAGCATGGCGCACCAGCAGAAAAGCGATGCTTTATCAGTGCCTCTAGAAATAAGGGAAATCTTGTACAGTGTCCCCTGACGGTACCCCCCTCCCTCCTCAGGAAACTCTTCTCGTGATACTAAAAAAGGGAAAACATGTTCATATATACTGAACACTGAATGGGAGAATTTCTAAGTGGATGAATCCCTCCTTCGTTTGCAACTGTGCCAACGTTGACAGAAAACATACCCGCTGGTGATTTTGCCTTTGAGATATCGGTACGCTTGGCCTGGTTCACGGACAGTCAAGGGAAGAGAATATTCCTTGACTTTATCCGCGTGGATTCTACAAGCCGCGATACTGCTGAAGATCAAGTGTATCTTCCCTACATACGGCACACGGAAGGAATACGTTGAAATGTGTCTCGGCCATTGGGAAACACATAGGAAAGGACGACTTAAGAGAGGTTACGTACGACTTGGGAGAGGTCACTGATGAGAACGATCTGTGATTCGATATACAGGGACTCTTACATCTCTTAAGTATAAACGAAGATCACTGCTGGCACTGCGGCTCAACGTCACTGTCACTGTCTGTGAAGATCACTGCTGGCACTGCGGCTTAACGTCACTGTCACTGTCTGTGAAGATCACTGCTGGCACTGGAGTTTAAGGTCAGTGTAACAGTCTGGGAAGATCACTGCTGGCACTGGGGTTTAGGGTCACTGTAAATGTCTGTGAAAGCCACTGCTTGCCTCTGCCGCCACCAGGGGTAATTTCCCTTGGACCAGAAGTTAAGAAGTTTGGCAAATGTTTATTTCACGAGTATGAGAACACATTTTCTCAAATGATACTCTGGCAATATCAGATAGCAGTAAATAAACTACAGGAGAGGATAAAAATATATTTGAGAGTCTTAAACGCCATATTCAATCCTTTTTTATGGAAAGGGGGAGAGATAGAATTTGGAAAATGTTGAAGAAAAAATTGCATACGTATACATATGCAATGAGAGTGCGCATGGTCTTTGAATTATGTCGAACATCTGAAGCTTTTCAAAGTTCTTTGATTGGTGGTTATACCTCAACGACGACGGCCCTAACGACCCTGACAGTAGTCGATAAGCTTATATACCCCCTCCTAAACCAGCCACCCAACCGAACGTGATGAGATGGAAGAACTGGTCTGGTAATGACGAATAGAAAACAGTAAATGCATCTTCAAGAACACCGTGACTGTATTCAGACTCTACCCTCTGAGGCGGAGAGGCCGAATCGCCTACAACAGTACTGATTATGCCCCATTAAGGTCTCTGGTATTAACGAGGCAAAGGATAATACCATTTGACCCTGGGAGTGAGAAGGTTTACCGTATGGCGCAAGGGACTCTGTGGTGTATAGGAATCCTGTAGGACCTGCAATCAGTTTTTTGCTTGTCCAGGTCTTTTCTCTGGGCCAGGTGGGTCGGTAGGTCATGAGGTCCTTAGCCTGCACAAAAAAAAACGTCCTCCATCCTTCACTGTCGTAACACACTTCCTGCGCTGACACACCCCGATGCTGAGTCCACTCTCTCCTTCCTTCTCAGACGTCTGATGATTGCACTCCAGTCTTTCTTCTTCTTCTTCTTCCAGTCCTTCCAGTCGGTCTTCGTGTGTGTGTGTGTGTGTGTGTGTGTCAGGTTTCCGGTCGATCGTTCTTCGTCATGACGCTTCACTAATACGACCTTTTTAGAGCGTCCACTAACACACTGGGTTCGCCCAGGAAATTGTTCTCCTTGATCGATGAACGTATCTTGAGGAACCGAGGAGAAAAGCAACGCTTGAGTTCCACTTTAGCAAGAACTAATCGCTGTTATCGATCTGGGCGTAAGTGACAAGGGAGGGCTTTTGACATAAGCCTCCCGTCTCATTCACTCGTGGAGACCCAACCTGTAGAACTACAGACAGAGACATCTATCCATTACCAGTGGTGTTCCTTTCTCATTTCTAGAATTTCTCCCTCCCTTCCATTAGTCTCGCGCAAGTCCCATGGTAGTGAGGCCATTCTCCCCCCGGGAGAGAATTTTCTCTTGTTTCCTCTCGAGGTAATGAGAGGAAGGCATGCGATGCTGGCATTCCGTGTGTTCCGACCGTCAGCATTATTTGTCCACTTCTCGACGGCCTGAGCATCAACTTCTGCCCCCCTTTCCATAATCATATTCCATTTTCCGTTTTTGCTGCACACACAATTCTCTCTTTATTTTTCATCTTTCAAATGTTAATATAAGCGGAAATGATAATCATACCAAATTAGGTCGAACAACGTGAATGCCATGTGTATAACGGGCTATTAGTTTTTATGGGCATATACATTAGCAGCAGTTAGGGAGGGTGTAACTATGTACTACAACCATTTTCAAACTTTTTTCCAAAATGCTCTTCTCTCCCTGTACTGCCAGTGCGAAATGTTTTCTCTCGCGTTTACAAATCTTTCCGAATTCGCTTCAGGCGAAATTGCCCCCCCCCCCTTCTCTTACGACCGAGTAAGTAGTGGTACTGAATAATGATCAGTGCCTCTAGATGATTCCTTGTAACTTGATCATCATGAATTATCGGGAAATAATTGGATAATTATTTTCATTTGACGTTTGACTTAAAAGATCCACACTGTTGCTAGCTCCGCCTCGTTGACCATGACCTGAATGCTACTACCGAGCGGGTAATGTTGGCAGTCAGCATTACGGCCCTCGTTAACAACTGCCCCATTCTGTGAACGAAGTATTTTGGGCCATGAACGTGCGTGGAGTCAGTTCTTAGGCCCTTCCAGGCACGCATTATCGACCATGGACGCGTGTCCGTGTGCGTCGTTACTCCAGCCGGCCGTTCCGAGCACACATTATGGGTTATGGACCTGTGGCTCTGTGTATAAGACGTCGCTCAAGAATATTCCATGTTCGCACTTGTGGGCCGGAAACGTTTGACTCCTTATAGATTCGTTATAGGGATTGAACGCGTTGCAATACATATATATATATATATATATATCTTGGCAGTTTTTTCCTTCGACAGTGTGTCCGTAAGGGTAGCAGCAGTCCCAAGTGTTGTCAGGACACCCAATCATCGCCGTATTCCTGGTGGCAGTACCACACACCTCCCTGCTGTCCGAGTAGTCTTCGTGTGGTGAGGAAAAAAAAAAAATGTCTCATTCACACTGTTATGCAGAATTAGCATCTGCCGATTAGAATATAGACAGGAGGCAAGATTCACTTCAACTTGTGCAGTCCTTAGATGCATTTAGTGTTAGGCGATAATGCTATAATCATCTGAATAACTGTACTCTCTCACAGGACCGTGCCGAGCGAAAGATCGTGGTGGTACATCTCAGGGAAAAGGCGAGGAACTGGGCGGAGGTTTGATTGGAATCGGCCAGGGACATCCATCCGGTAATGTTCTGGTGAGATGAATGCGACAGCTTCAGGTCATCTCGCCTCATCCGCTCTTAAGTGCTCTGGTGCTGTACATAGATCTCCGAGTGCCTCTGTGGCGAGATTGAATCCAGCCTCCGGAATGTCGCTAGAGACAAGAGAAGGTGGAACCCATTTTACCGAAACGGGGCGCCAGAAAGTTGTGGAATACTGGAAAATAGAAAGAGGTCATGAGTTATAGTCTTAAAAGTTTTTTTTTTCCCCCACTGGTTAACAGAGCAGTGAAGTCATGTGGGTCTTCCCCTTTCGTGACGTTGGCGGGGGTGGTCTCATAAAGCACGGAACACACAAAACACGTAATTATAGCACGAAATACGAACGAGGCACGAATTCAGATATAAAAAAAGTTAGAGCAATTACGTAAAATACAGGACACGTTAGTTTGCGTGAGCCATGAAGAAACCAGATAAAATCACAGGATTTAGTTGCAAGCGTAGATACATAATTGCAATGCATGTTGAAATAAAGGTGCTCGTAAAACGCGGATTAATTCTCCACGAAGGAGACGCAGTGAACAGGCCATGAAAAAAAAAAAAAAAACGCGCTATGAGAGATGTAATACACCATTTATATACTCTCTACTTCGTTATTGGAGCTCGATACGCCAATGAAGTCTTTCGTTATAGGGACTATAACCCATCGATGAAGTGTGTTCGTTACGGAAACTTGATAAGTCAACGCACTAGTTCGTTATAGGAGCTACAACTCGCCAATGAGCCAGTTGGATAGGAGCTTAACATGTGCTGTGCATATATATATATATACACACACCAGTAGACCCAGGTCATATTAAGGTCAGTCAGTGGTGCAATTAACTGGACGGTGGAACCAGCTAGCAGCCACCCCATTTAAAGTATAGAAGAGTTTCATTGCGATATATTTGAATTTTCAAACAAAAAGTTTTTTTTAGGGTAAAAAATACCCTGAACTGTTACCTGCAATTTTTGGTATTTTTCTTAGGAAAATAGATTTGCTTGTACACCTCGGTATAAGGACTATTTCAAACACTGAATACGAATGTGGGGTTGAAATATTGTTTCAGATTCATTAAGGCTTATATTCTAGTATTAGAATGATGAGAATTTTCAAAGATTTTGTGATAATTCGCTTATTATTCATTTATCTATTTATTTATTTCCTTGCACACCTCAGTATGAGGACTATTTTACACACTGAATACGAATCTAGGGTTGAAATAATGTTTCAGATTCATTAAGGCTCAAACATGCAGACCAGCAAGGGAAATAGAAGCAGCAGCTGGCATACCCTGGCGTCTCAATCTTAATTAAACCCGGTGTTGTTTCCACCGAGGACCTGGTATCACAAAGCAATGGATAAATATCTCCCCCTCCAGCGCGGATGTTTTTTAAAATGAGATGCGATGTAACGCAGGAGTTGTCATTTTCTCTTGTCCACGCACACTCCAAACCCCCTTCATCTCTCTCTCTCTCTCTCTCTATCTCTCTCTCTCTCTCTGAGAAGATAATTTGCCTCCGTCTTATCAAAATTCATAGTATTTTCCGCCTTTGTCAACGTGCATTTTCCTCTCGCAGGCATTGTACCCTCTTATATCAGCCAGTATTGCAAGGTAGTCTTTGTTCTACGTGCCGAACGAATGAAACAGTGTTGTGGGGGTGTTACTGACATCACCATATCGTAGAGAAGGTGTTGTCTTACGTGTGTGTGTGTTTACGGTATATCTTGTCTACTTCTCTGAGATACTTATGAAATTAGGAATTTATAATTACCTTATCTACTGCATACTGAACTCGGCTACAACATGGATGAGCCACAATTCGTATTCATAACCTCACATGACCATTTGAGCCACAAGCAAATCTTCATACAGATTACTTGATAGTTTTTTATAGTTTGTTTTGATGAGAAGTAAGAACAACAAGGCTTTCAGTGTATGAAAAAGAAAAGTTCATTATCAGTAAACAGAATATAAAAGAAAATATGTATACAATGGGATGCAAATGTATGCATGGATCCTTAAGCATATAGATTTGTTTGCATTTTATGAACACGCACATACCAGCTTGAAGCCGACGCACAGAGCAGTGGACGGACTCGTAGAGAATAAGGACCAGCTTTGTCCCGGCGTGTGTTTATGTACGTGGGTGGAAGCAAGACGAGAGGTGGAGAAGACCTGAAAGGTGTTGTCCTGAGGCTTAGAGCTCTGATGGGACGCTGTATGAGATGGGGATCTCCGGAATGGCTGTAAGACTGGAAGGGACTCAGATGGCAGATTGTGAGACGAGATGGTCTTATGCATTCTGAAGTAGGAAGCTTTAAAAAAACTCGGTGATAGGGTAAGGTTTAGTTCGTGACGGAGGGAGGTTTATTTGGCGATAGGGGAAAGGTTTATTCGTGACGGAGGGTTTAATCCCTCAAGGATGACTGTACGATTCTTGGATATGATGGAAGGGTCCTTGACCTGACCCTTAAGGGGTCGTTAAGTCGAAATGAAGGGTTAAGGAGAGACACTAAACAGCAGGACGTTCCGAGTCTTGAGTTGTGAAACTTTTATGGGAGACAGTTTGGGACAGGAAGCTCTGAGGGGAGACTCTTTGACACGAAACCTCTCAGAGGGGAGACAGACAGTGTGAGACAGTAAGCACAGAGGGGAGACTGTTTGACACGAACCTCTCATATGGGAGATAGACAGTGTGAGACAGTAAGTGGAGAGGGAGACTGTTTAACAGGAAGCCTCTTACGGGCGAGACAGAAAATGTCAAACTGGGAGGCTTTGTGAGAAAATCAGGTTTAAAACACTAACGCAAGAAGCCAGTAGAGACGGTGTAAAAGACGCTCTCTTAGGGAGACGCCGTGAGATTTAAGGCTCTGTGTTACTGTGAGGAAGAAGTCTCTCCGGTGAGACGAAGAACTCTAAAGGGAGATGCTGTAATACCAAGAACTCCGGAGAGATAGAGAGAGAGACACTCCGAAGTAATACATTAAAGAAACACGGAGCTTTAGGAACGCCCGGGACGTAGTTGGAGAGATAGGGTCTGTGGGGAGACACTGTATAATGTCAGTCTTCAGACGAAACCAAGTTTGGATAAATATCTTTGATGTGAGAGACTGAGAGATCCTGAAACCTCAAGATGAAATAATCTAAGAGAGGAAGGAATGAGTGGAGACACCGACACGAGACTCCATGAGACAGGAATCTCTGAAACATCGTGAAGAAAGACGAGTCTTTGAGCCTTTAAATAAACGAAGATGGAAAATCCTGTATTTGTGCTGGTTTCATTACGTCAGTGAGTGAAGCCTCTCATAAATGGCTAGTGCATATTCAGGAATTCGCTGCAAAACAACGTCAGTGACTTCCGTATTTTCGTATGAGTTTATCTGAGTGTTGAGAAGACTTGCATCACGATCGTAGTGTTTAGAGAAGAAATATATGTAAACGGTGGGAAATGAAAGCGTAACTTTGAGATTTTAAACCGATTCTTCTGTGTAATTAGTATGTCATATGTAGGTATTATACCTTAATACTTTCCCCTGTGTAAACGAATGCAGGAAGGCTTACTGCCACCCACCTGTGCTAAAGTGCTAGGTGAGGGTAGTCAACTATCAAGCGTAGGAGTGGAAGAGCAACTAGTCTGAGAGCAGAACAGCACGCACATCCCGGTAGCCTGACACTGCAAGGAATGGTAAACCGAACCTTGTATATTCCCCCAGGTTTATTGGTGGATGTCATGTTTTGACTGTACTATATTACACTTGTTTCCGTCCTGTCAGAATTTCGGCGGAGAGGCATATATTTTTCTGTTTGGTTGAGCGGATATACGGCGTGAAATGTGTGTGTGTGTGTGTGTGTTTGTTTGCTTGTTTGTGTGTGTGTGTTTGTTTGTGTGTGTGTGTGTGTGTGTAGGAATTTAAGTGTTTATATATGTCTTCTGTGGTAGTACTTTTCTCGTGTTGTGTTGCACCACAGAGCGCCACCGGCTGGTTCGACTGATGTGACATAACCTCTGTGTTGATCACGACCTTTCTCATGACCTCTCGGCTGTCGTTTATACCCTACAGCCGCACTGTCCCCCCGTCGTTCTCAAGGGAGACGATTATACAAATTACAAAACGCTCGTGTTGCTTCTCCTTTTTTTTTTTTTTCCCCTCAACCATTTTGCCGTATGTGTACATTATTTAATCTCAGCGATGGTAAATGGGTTAGATGTTAAGATAAGGCAGGTTTTTTAATTACCGTTGCGTAAGTTGGAACACACACACACACACACTCATAAGGGGCTGAGTAGTTTTAGAGGAGGTAATGGCAACAGTTGCTGCCGTAATAGCCCAGATTTTAAAGGGAAATTGCTGTTTTTTTTTCAGTCTTTTGACTATATTTTCCATCGTTAGCAGTTTAGATAATAATATTTGTGGTAGCGCCTAGTACTTGTGTGTGTGTGTGTGTGTGTGTGTGTGTGTGAATTTAGGACTTCTGGGACTCGTAGTTGGAAAGAGTTCTTGTCTCTACTGCAGTGTAGCGCTGCTGAACAGTAGACAAAATGGTACTTGTCTTTGGTGGAGTGCAGGACCTCTAGGTAGAGACTGTAAGGAGAGAGAGCTCTTGCGTCTAGAGAATTATAGAACTGCCGTAGACTGCGGAGGGAAGTACTCTTGTGTTTGCAGAAATGTAGGACAGGTGGAAGTTGTGGAAGGTAGGGTTCCTGTATCGATCTGCAGAAGCGTAGGACTGCTGTAGACTTTAGAAAAGAATGCTTTTGTGTTGGCATGACTTATGGGGGTGTGCTGGACTGTAAAGGGGACGATTCATTGCTGGTTCGTGGTCTCTCACTCTCGTCCTCTTGGATTGAGCATGACAAGCGCAGGTAACAAAGGAGGGCATTGCTATGTGTATGTTTGTATATATGTATATCACTCTTCACGCACCACAGTTTTTTGCTAATCGTACCTAAGGGGTCTTCTCTGCCTTTTCCATCTTTCTCTCTCCCTTACCTTTTGCCTCTTCCATCTATCTCGTCCTCTTCTATTCTCCTTTCCTCTTCTGTCTCCTCCTTCCCTCCGTCTCCACTGGAGGGGAAGCGGCAAGTTCACGTAGTGTTCCGAGCCATGATGCGGCGGCGGTACGGCTATGTCGCCTCCTCCGCCTCTGCCTCTTGGTTTAAGGCGTTCATTTCCATATTATAATTTGGTGAATTCACCATTCATTAAAGCTAATAACCTGAGGCATTCACGCTTGATCAGCCTGCCACAAGGAACGCGTCGCGGCTTGAGGATTCGCGTGCCACGCCTCCGTCTTGTACATTAAAGGATTTGCAGTATTACTCTTTCCTTTTTAGAAAGCTTAAACGCACACACACACACACACACACACACACATATATATATATTTATCACTTGTATACTATTACCTAAATCCTAAATTATGTAGGTTGTATTTGGATTCACAGGACGTGATGTGTTTTTGCTTTTGCTTTAAAGCTACAATTTTCATATTTGCTTTACCGATATAAATGACGTTCGACGTACAACAAGCTAAGCCCGTTTAGCTGTGTATTGGTACAGGGGATAAGCAAGAGAGGTGTAAAGTCGGAGGTGAAAAGCTAGAGAGAGACATGGACTTTATAAACCTGTCAGACTTTACACTTCACACTTTACAGTCGACAGCCCGGAAAAACCTGAGCCAGAATTACATTGCTGAACATGCAACATTATGACATGCATGTAGACACGTTATGATTGACACTTCATGTCATACTTGATGATGGACTTTTGTACGAAAGATTTCCTGGATCTGGCAGACTTGCGCTTGTATACTTACTTAACGCCACAGTATCAGAGATTTATCTGGTTTTTCTTACGAGCTGAGCTGTCATTATGTTGATGGTATCCGGCAAGGTTTAGCGAGGCGCTTATGAGACCGACTGGTAGAAGTGTAAAGCTATCCCAGTCTGGTGTTCTAAATATTCGCCCAGATCTTAGTTGATGGAGTTGACGGAAAGTTGATCTATCCTTCTGAGAAGAATCGCGGCGCGAAAACGAACGGTATAAGATGATTCATGTGGAAGGAAGGATGGTAAATATCTCATCATTTGATACTCTAATTTAGGGGAGAGAGAGAGAGAGAGAGAGAGAGAGAGAGGCAATATGAATGTGAGCTGGCATCATCATCATCATCATTATACATAGGGCAGTAACTCTTCATATTCGCAAATTAGAAACTCAAGCACGTAATGAAAAAATATCCAACCTACCCCCACTCCGAAGGAAGTCTCTCGGTACACAAGTTTTGATAAACTGTTTTTATTATAAACATCTGACTTCCCCAATAAAAAGTTTACGAAAGAACTATAATTAGCATTTTCCGATCAGCGAGACGGTACGGGGATCAACATTGCAGCCAGAAATCGTAGTCAACATTTAAGGATTATTGTCTACCAGTGTTCCTATCATTGTTGCTGTTGGCGCTTCATGTCGATGTTATCTTGACTATTGTTGTTACTGTTACTGTGTTTACTATCACTATTAACACTATCATTACTACTTCCACCACCACCACTACTATTACTACTGCTATTACCTACTAACTACGACTACCATTGCTATTACTATGCTACTACTACTACTACTACAGCTACTGCTGCTACTACTACTGCTGCTACTACTACCACTACTACGACTACTACTACCACTACTACTACTACTACTACTACTACAACTACTGCCTACTAACTACGACTACTACTTTTGCTACAATTACTATTACTATCTTTTTAGTTTGGAAAGACATTTTAGTTTTACCTTCGTATTTACAGAAACCCGGCCAGCCTAATGGGGCTGGTCATTCTCATTCCATTAAGATTTTTGTCCAACTTTCTTGCCGTATTCCCAGGGCCTCATTACTCTTGTTTAACTCCACATCAGAAGGTGTTCTGCAGGGGGAGAATTTTTCTGGGTAGCTGTAGACCTGATTAGGATGAGGCTAGCGTTATAACAACCCCCCCCCCAAGTGTTCTCATCCATTACAATTGACAGCATATTAGCTCAGGACTCGAGGATGTGTATGGCTCACCTCTCTTGCCTCACTACTGTACCGCTTTTGTGGGTATATCATTATCATCATCATCATCATCATTATCATTATCACTATTGTTATTACTATTACCATCATTATTAAGGATCGCATTGCACCTTCGTGCTCAAGCATCGTAGCGTATTGCCCTGGGATTGTACCATCGTGCTCAAGAATGGTACAACCGTCGTGCTCAAAGAATCGTACCGTCGTGCTCAAGAATGGTACAACCGTCGTGCTGAAGGGGCTTACGGAAAAAAAAAAAATCTACGCTAATGCCATATTATGCATCATAATTCATGACCCGCCGTGACATAATTCATGAGTGGGTAATGTGCACCAAGAGCATTACGTACGTCGCTGACTAAAGCATAGTAAATCTGTGGCGCGAGGGTTCCTCTTTGATCTTCAAGGGTAGAAAGGGGTAAACCAGATGAATGATTGAGCTGCCTTGCCTAACTGACTGTCCGGGAGCCTCTGTGAAGAGCCTCTTCATGACGCGCAGCGCTCAACGTAATGGGGTCACGAACTCGCGCCTCTGATACTGGTGCTGCTGTAGCCAGATGTCATGACCATGATGTGGCTCATCATCCTTCCGGGTATGAGCACACACACGGACAGACACACACACACACACACACACACACACACACACACACACACACGATGCGGTTTGTGTATTAGCAAACGCATGCGAGATATAAGGTGTGGCCCCGGTGGAGCCTACTGAGGCTTTGAAACATTTGTGGAAGCTCATAGGAAGAGAATAGAGGTCGGCTAAGAAAATGGAGCGCGGGAGCTCACCAGAAGGTTGCAAAGGGTCACTGATTGGATGGTGATTAGTCTCTAGTTGTGTCTGAGCTCACTAGGAGGAGAGGCAGGCTCACGACGCATGAGAGAGACGGAGGGAAGGAGTGAGAGAGAGAGAGAGAGAGAGAGAGAGAGAGAGAGAGAGAGAGAGAGAGAGAGAGAGAGAGAGCATAGGCTGGTGTAGGGACTCACAAGGAAGAAAATGTAAATTCATGCAGAAAAAAAAAAGATGATTAATGTGGGTAATGGAGACGACAGTTCTCAGACTGTGGGCTGTGTGGTGCCCCACAGCAGGAAACAGATGCCCAAGACACATAGAATGGACTGTTGTGGACCACAGGAGGAAACAGAGAGGCTTATGGGACACAGAGCGTTTGTTGTGATGGCCCACAGGAGGAAAGGAAGGCTTAGAAAACATTTTGTGGGTTGCTTGATGGCTCACAGAAGTTCCAGGCACACACACACACACACAGACTCAGACTAACTCCCCAAGGTTTTGCAACACACCACTGACGTGGCCACTCTCATCTTCATCTTACGTACGTACCCCCGTTCCCTCGTCTCGTTAACTTCACCTGCACCACCTGAATGATTCCAGGCACCTCAGGCTTCTTTTTCTTTTTTCCCTTCACTAGCTTTTCTAAATGTCATGCCTGTTGTTTATGTTCTGTCTCTTTCTTGAAGGTCTCGGGTAGTCTGGTACTGAGACGATGGAGTTAAACATCATATTCCTTGGTCTGTGGTTTGTTCTTTTAGCTAACATCAGCGACCTTAGTTAGTACGAATGAGGCCCTGATTTTGGGGTCATTCCATTGAGATTTACTAAGCTTAAAACGGAACAAGACAGAGTGAGTAATGGTTTCCCATATCACGTATCTGTAGTTTAGATAAACTGAGCTTGCAGATGCATAGAATAAGGGAGATAAAGAAAAATAATAAAAAAAAGGTACAGGCTGATTATCATCCCCCAAGATGCAACGCCAAAACGATAAACAAATAGAAATTTACTGCATACGAGGGAAAAGTGATGGTCGGGGGTAATAAAGAAGAACTAAAATCATTTTGACGTTATTGAACACTGTCGATGATACAGCCTCGACCAAAAACAGATAAATAAATAGATAAAAGGTAACTCTTCCACTCGCAGTGTAGCTTCAAGAAGACGGAGTTCCGACAACACCTATACCAGCCAGGAATGCATTGCAGCCGAAACGTTTACGGTGTATCGTTTGATACAAAGGTATATAAATGGAACGCGAGGAAGAGAGAGAGAGAGACTGAGACTGGTGGAGAAAAAGCCTGGCAGCGGGGGAGGGCCCCATCATGCGTCACCTGCCGTGGGTAATGACAACATTTCCTGCAGGCGCCTCTTGTCATTTCCCGGCCGACGAGCTGCCCTAAGAAACAAATCAAAAGTCCCTGAATTCAGTGGTGACTGAGGAAGGATACTTGAGCGTATCCCTTTCCCTGGCGTATCCTGCAAGTTGGTCTGTGGGTTTTTATAACATCTGTAAGTAATTAAATGACGTCAGTAATTGATATGGGACTTGAGGATTCCATAGCCCAGTGGTTCCTATCTCTAGGTTCTTGTGTGGCGGACCAGTTTGAGGGACACACACACACACACACACACACACACACACCTACCTTGCTTTAGGATGGCTACAAGTGAGCTGGCTCCCATACTTGCAATGGAAGCTTGTATGTCCTTGGAAATTCATCCTCAAAACCAGAAGGTGGTCATTATTATCGACTGGTGATTATTCCTTAACGCTGACGGCCTTAACAACCGTGGTAGTTCACAGACTGAAAAAGCCCAGATCGCTAACTAAGCAACAGCCCCGAAGACTGAGGTGGCTGTTCCATTTGAATAGGGGCCAATATCTTTCCTTAATTCCCAGCATTGTACGAATGTCTAGATTAAGGAGAATTTAGCTAATCACACTAAGATTATAGCTAATGTGAGTCTGAATGGGACGATTCCTCTCTGTTGATTCCGGGCATTTTCCAGCGGCCCATCGTGCTAAGGCCAGGAATGAATTTGCTGGAACGACCCATTTCTGATTATCATCTCTGTCGTTCTGAGACTATTACAGTTGTTTATATAATGGCCAGAATTAGATTTTAGTGATGTTTTGACTTTCCTCAACCCCAGCGGAGGCATATTACCTCGTGTTGGATTTCCCAGAAAATGCTTGTTTTTTTTTTTTTTTTGACAGTTCCATCCTCGTCGTTCAGTCAGGTCGGATTGACTTTCAGATTTATGGAATACTTCTGCAGCGTCTTCTGTATCAGGAGGAGGGTTCTTGCCAAGACGAAGGGAAATTGTTCAGGTTCACTGGTCGGCCGAGGGTCGGTGATAGCTCTTGCATACCTCTCCAGGACGCTGTCGATGGAGGTTCCAGGCGGCTTTGCCTCTCGACGCTCGCTACGTTACCCTGGAAAGGGAATCTCCAGACCTCGGTGTATACGGTTGTATAATTACTGCAACATGATTGACAGGGATGTTTACTAAGGGTGGCCTCAAGCTTGTGCCGCAGTGATTCGTGGGCCCGTATGGTAATCTCGCCTGTCTCGCTTGGGCGAGGTTAGTGACATACTGGTTATCTTGGGTTGGGTATAGTCCTATCGCTAAATGGCTGGACGCTGGCGTTCTTCCTATGATGCAAATGTTTCGCCAGTCATTCATTGTTCGTCCTGTTGTCGGGACGATTCAATGTGCAGGTTTTTACCTGAGACAAACATAAATGAGTCTTTGAGTAAGGCGTACGTATGACCCAGTCCCCTTCTGTTACCTCTGCAGCCAGGGGATAAGTTATACACAAGACCCACTAAAGATCGTGGGGAAGTCGACCATGATTCTGGTTATGAATCGTGTCACCGAGTCGATTGAGTCACGAAGTGATGCACGAGCGAGCAACGACTCATCCCTCAAAGCAATGAGAATCTCGAGGAAGAAAAACTCACACGGGTACATTACACCCGCATGCTAGGTTGAATGAAAGAGCTTCAGCTATTGCTTCATGCGACAGCTAGGAAAAAAAAAAAAGCAGCTAAACACGAACATACCTCAGTACTGCAAGCCCGTGAGCAATTGCCTGGAGAAACGAGGAAAACCATGTACGTAGCAGAAGAGGAACTGATGACTAATCTCGATGCACAGCACAGTAGACAGGATCTGTCTCCCGTCCCATCAACAGACAGAGTATGAACCTTTAAGGTCTCAATTTAGAGAAAAACAGTAAGCAAAAAAAAGGTTTCTCTTGGAGCAGAAGAAGCTGCTGCTGCAGCAGACATCTGCTCGCCAACCAGCAGGTCAGGGAATACGGTGTCTCATTCACCCTGCCTGATGTCATTAGAAGTTTCTTGGTCCACTCGCTCCATGCACGCAGCAGAGGGGAAATCACGAGGAAGAGCGACGGGGAAACGAGCTTAACTTCAGCAGTCGTGGATCTGTATCTCACACAGTGAGTGAGGAGGTTACCATCTTTCAAATCTGTATGCTAGATCAACTGACTGACTCTACTGCAGCTTCGTTATCGCGTCTCGTCTTCGAGTCTCAAGAGCTTTTACTCTAGGGCCTAGTCGTATTAAGGTCTTAAGCTTTCAACACTCTTAGGTGGCACAACTGGTGTTGGTCTAGAGAAGTGAAGGAAATGCTGCAGATTTCCACTTGTACGCTTCTAAAGCTTAAGTGTGATATGAATGGTCGTTGGTGATACCCTTGCCATACGAATTAAATAACCAGTTATGAGAGCTTATTTAACATCTTGTAGTTGAGGTGGGTTTAAAAAGTTCCAGCTTTTAGACCATGTGGGATTTATTCCTACTCTCTGTGTGCAAAGGTGAGGTTGAGTGTTAGAGTTCTCACGTTCGTTTAAATGTAGAGGCAGATAGTCGGTGTAGCAGTAGCTTGTGCCATGGAAACAGGGTAAGAAATTAAGTGCCAGTATCTCTATATGGAGTACGTAAACGAAGGATATTCTTTATTCTTTTCTTTTGCTGTGGAAAGAGGATACCACGTGAAGGAAAAGGATCTATATATCCTTCTGTCTGTTCTATGATAACTAAAGCAACTGGAAGTATTAATTCTAGTCTTGAAAGGAGTCGATTTATTTTTGTATTGATAAGGGTGCCAGGCTGTTCATTCCACTTTTCAGAAGGCATATTTGAATATAAGTATTTTCCCTATATAAGTGTGGAACCCCCTAACGTCTGTACTTTACCCCATCGTTTCTAGTTACAGGATCCCTTTCCGAGTCGTAAAAAAGCCTATAGCAATTGACATAATAAAGACCCTAGCAGTCGATAGGCCTACAGCCCCCAAAATGAATTCACCTGAGCAGGAGAACTATGCCATCACGGGAAATGCTTTTCAATACGTGGTGACAAATGTCTAGCTAGCAATGGAGTAAGAAGGAAGGATCAACATCAAGAAAAAGACATCGCAGACCTGGTCGCGCCTGGAGGAGAGAGAGAGAGAGAGAGAGAGAGAGAGATTTAGCCTCTGCAGAGGTCGTGATCCTCAGAAAAAAAAAAAAAAGAGCCATCTTATCTCCATGTTTCGACTTCTCTTGCAGGGGAATATTGTAGCTATTTGTTTCCCCGCCGTCCAGACCTCTATTTGGGGAAAGCTTTTTGGTTGATCAGATGTGCCGCTGGTCGTGGTATGCCCGGAGTTCCGCAGCCAGACTCCTGGTTGATCCCCTACCCTGGTAGCGTCACCTGCAGCCATTTTGGGGAATCCTACTCAATCCTCCTCCTCTTTTCCATCTGTATTAATTTTTCTTTTTTTGCATCTTTTTCTCATCCTGTTTCTCAAGTAGTACATTCTAAGAAACGTTATTCTATTCCTTGGTTGCGTAAGTCTTTACGAGATTTTATCCGGACCACGAATACACAGGAATTCTTCCTGCCGATTGAAACGAATGGTGAAATTTTCATACGAAAGCAGAATTTCGTTTGGCGATAGAACACAGACAGACAGAAAGACACACACACACACACACACACCCCAATCTCCCACAGTGGATGTAGACCCCCATCAGCCGGTCATGCACTCCAGGAATTCTGTTTCACTTGGCCGGAAGGATTTTCTGCCTGCTTCAAATCTCCAGCCAGAGTTAATGTTTTGGTATATTGCCTTTGTATTTGCAATCAGCATTGCCTCACTCCGTGTACAGGATGCATCAAAAGTCGGTGCTCTTAGGCAGAATTTACTGATTTACCTTAAGTTTAACAAATATTCAAATTGCATATCGTAAACTGGCATCTTCAAATACGAATGAGTCCAGAAGTATTCTTCAGCATGTAAACGTTAGCTCATGATGTGCAGGTTGAGCATTCATTAACATGAAGGTGAATAGTGAATGTTGTTTGAGCTGGGTCCCTTTTTCGTTTTGGTACATCCTGTCTTTCTACTCTTACCCATCACATCTCAGACAATAATGTTGATGGAAACAGTCAAGAATATCTTAGAGGAAGCCAAAATATATAATTCTGTGTAAGGAGATTTATCTTTTTCATGCTAAAAAGCACTGAATAACGATTGTTTTCGACGAAATCCAATAAATAGAGAGATGTTTATCCCCCGAGCTCAGTCTGTCAGACATAGACGCAGACTTACGCATTGTGTAGGTCTGTAAGGCGTTAAAGATAACTACAAGACGCCCTTATCGTCGTTACAATACAAGGCAACTTTTCTCAAACACGGACCCTGGGAGAGCCAATACCCCACCTACCTTGAGCATGTATGAACCTCATCACTTCATCCATGGCTTCAAAAAGTTCAACTTCTATTGATTTTATTTAGGTGACTAGCACGGAATATCCAGCCTGGACCGCGTCTATTATCGACCTTGTTATTACACCAGTGTTAGCGTTTTAATGATTCCCAACCAAGTAACGACCCTGGTTAACCACACAGACGTACCGTAGCGTAGCATAAATGTGAACAACATCACTGCCATAATCTAGTGGTGTTTTGTATATGTGGAAAATAACTGGGACTCGGAAATACGTTCGGAAGAAAGAGGATTTCAAAACCCCTCTGGCACAAGACTTTAATCCACCTTTTCATCAGCATTCATCAAGGCTTGAGCTGATATCTGGAGGCCATTCAAGGGTCGGAGATTCGTGTATTGTGGATGCATCTACCAGTTTGCCGATTGCCTTTAGATCGGATATACACAGAGGATAATTTCCGTCACCCTGGCTTCTCCATTGTGTGTGTGATGCAATCTCAACGTTAATCGCCCTTAACAGAGTCGACGCACCTCCATCAGTAAACTGCTTGCTGGAGGACTACATCCTGTGATTGTTTCTCCAGAGACGTAGATGTGTGCTGTAGGAGCAGTGAGTGTGTGTGTGTGTGTGTCGCGTTCTTGGGTAAAGAGAGCCGTGACAAAATATCAAAGGTTGGTGTGATCCTTCACAGTCCAGTAGGCCGCTACAGAGCTGTAGTAGTGTAGCGAATCAGTGTATATAATCCATCTATCTGAGAGCCGTAATGGGAAGAGAAAGTAAGAGAAGTGGATGTAGTGGTCAAGTCTTAGCTTAGCACCGAGCAGACATATACGTACATCATGCAACAGCATGACCTACTGGAGGCATTTTTGTCTCTTTCTCTTGTGGTCGAATGTTTTGCTAAAAAGATAGGCAACTGGCCATTCTTTACCAGCCGGAGAACTGAAAAAAGGGACCGATTTTGCTGTCACATCCAAGCGTCGGCTGGTGGAGGAAATGGGTCTGCAGCTTTAGAAACGTTTGACAGGGCTGAGAAATGAACATTAGCGAGTGCGGATTTGAACATCGGGTTTCCATTGCACTTGTCATCCGTTGCGCCTTATATCTTCTATTCTTTCCCTCCTTTAATCCCCCTTGGAAACGACGTTAGGATTCTTTGGTGCTATTACCAGGCCAATATGCTCTTCAGAGTCGCATTGCAGGGTTCGACTTTGGCATCATCGTGGGTCAAGGGCCTTAAAAGCCGAGACGTCATGTATGATAAGGCTATGAGATGATGTCTGCATTTAATGGCAAGTCCAGGTTCAAGTTGAATTGTTAAAACTTCGTGATCTAAACTGACATCTTGTCAGCCCAACCAGGTCCCTGTCTTCTCAGCCTTACCAGGTCCACTTAGACCTAACTGGTCGACCCGTAATCTCGACTTTACCAAGTCTCTCCCCACCCCCTGTCCTCTGAGTTTTACTACGAAAGTCGAACCTGGCGTCCAGACGTCCACCGTCCCACCTGGTCCGCCATCAACCACAACACGGCCATACCTAACCTAACCTCTGGCGGCACACCACCCACCTACCCCCAAGACATCCCTCCCTGGTCCTTCTACCCACATGGGAGTCCTATCTTTCCCTGGCTTCCCCTCGCAGTCGCAGAGGTCATCAGTTCCCATCTCTTCGGGCCCGCTGGTCGCAATCTCTCTCCCTCCCCCAACCCCCGTCGACACCCAGCTGGGTCCTCAACTCAGGGCTTAAAGAGAGATCGCCTAAAGAAAAAAAAAAAAAGAAATACCTTGGTCTCACCACCGGCGTTTTGGGGGACTGAGAGGCTGTAATATTTTATCAGGATTTAGCATACTAGTAAACATATATTTCACGGGACGTAGGATAAGTCGGGTAAGGTGATGCATGATCCCTGCAGGATATAACCCCACAGGATATGTACAGGTGAGAAGGAGGAAGAAAAGTATACTTTTTTAAGAACTGGAAAATGATGAGGATGCTATCAAGTCTACGATCTGTCTTGCGGACGGGAGACTGGAAATGTTTGACTTGAGTATTTGAGATTTCGGGAAATAAGTTAATGTTGAGTGAAAAGTGTGGCTCGAGCTGATAAAGTGATTAAAGGAGCTTATGAAGAAAGGCGAGATGATATAAGAATTTCTTCATGCGGCACGAGTTTGGAGCCCGGAATAAACTCAGTGTCCCGGGCTAATTGGATGGAAGCAGTGATCGTACCTGAGTACAGAATTAACATATTAGTGAATGTTAGAATTACATGTGGATCAGTTTTGGAGAAGGTGGTAGTATATATATACAGTAAACTGGTAATTCGGAGCATTAAGATTAAATTCGGCGTCTTCTCGATAAACTAAATTTTTTTCATTCTTTTAAATGTTAGCTGAGACGGCACGGGCAGCTGAGGCGCTAGGAGGGATGCAGGCCACTAGACACACACACACACACACACATTCCCCTAACGTGCAATGGAAAGATGACTCGCGGACCCTGGGGCATATACACCAGCACATATTCATGATACAACCAAAGCGAAAACAGACGAATTCATGTTTGTTCGAGTGCACGCCAGAACACTTGGAAAACTGGCTCTTACCCCGTGAGGGTTTGATAAGGGTCGGAGTGCGCTGAGGCCGGTAAGTACGCTAAAGCAGACAGTGTGTTTTAACGGAGGTACTCCTATAGCAGACAGTGTGTGTTAACGGAGGTACTAATAAACAAGTATTGTGGACGATGACGATTCGTTACCTAGCGAAGGTAGGCGTTTTGGGAAAGCCAACACCGAAGAGGAGTGCTTCATAAACTAGACTTTGTGAAATCAACGCTGGGTATATTGTTAACTGGACCTCGTGAAATCAACCCAGGGGCAATGTTAACTGTTACTTAACGGAGTTAACCAGTAAATCTTCGTGAATTGGATTCGCGTAAAACAGAAAAAAAAGATGAAAGATATGAAGCACCGTGAACACACGTTCTCTGTTATTCCTGGCTATTTGAATGGTATTATCCTACGTGTATATGAGGAGAGAGCATTACACTCTCGTAGGGACCCGGCTGTAATCCCAGATTATTCCTCGTTATTGTGAGTATGTCGTACAGCTGTACAGACAGGGAATCATTAGTATGGGAACGCAGGCACTAGGACAGACTCCTCTTTTCCTGACAGTCCTCATTACGAATTTCAATGTTCATCAGTATGTTCACCAGCTGACAACAAGTCGACGTAACGGTAATTATACTTTTTTCCTAATTAATGATGTTCTATTAATGAAAAATGATTCGCTTATATCTTTTCTGAAAATTCTTTGTCATTTACATTGTATTCGTGATTATATGTGTGATTATATGATAAATATGATATCTAAGCCTGAATAGGATTGTTTGTATCTTGCTTTCGTGAGTTTCATTGGTCTATAATTCCTCATAAGAGATAACGAATAGAATGTACTTCTTGGTAGTTTCTCCCATAGAAAGAAAAATGTCGGATGCTTTTTAGGAAAAAATATTAACCCTCGTAGATTTCTTTTGACAGGTTTATTGAAAACAGAAGCAGTTAATAAAGTTTTCTTTAAGATTTAGATATATTTCATCATTTTCGTATTCTCCACACGATTTATGTTGGGTGATCCATTTGTCTATCAACGTCGGTCTTAATTTATGGGTGTCTCCGTTGGTGACAGCCACGTCCTCTGGTACCACCATTTCCACTATTAATAACCACGGCCCTTTAGTATGATGTCTTGGCCTTTAATCTAACCCATATATGGGTCAGGTCAAAGACCACACCATGACCTAAGTGCTGACAGACCACCCCAACGTGCTCAGGAAGTTGATGCAAGGTGATGATAATAATTTTGTTATTAGGTCATAAACCTGAACCATCATTTAACATGTAGTAATTCGCAATATACGTTAACTACGTATTTCTGGCAATATATTATCTACTGACGCCTTAATGAGGAATGAGCTAATACGAAGTCTTATTCATGTGTGGCACACGCACTCTCTCTCATCCTCATTAATGTGTAGGGACGCATGCAAATCTTGTGCGGGCGCGCGCCTCATATTCCCCTCTCCTTGGCTGTGAGGGGTTTGCTTGGGGCACATACGACCCCATCCTTCCACCTGAGGTACGAGGGGGTCTTGTTACCTCCAGACGAGTCCGGTAATCACCCGTCAGAAGACGCGTAATTGCCCTGTGGTTCCTCGTTATCCCGTGCGAGAGGCAGGGTTCAAGAGGAGGTGGGTCTGGTCTGGTCTGGTCTGGTCTGGTCTGCTGGCTTGGCGGTGTCGCGTTAACGGCCACGTATCTCATCGCTCATTTACGTAGAACGCGTCTCTGGGTCTCGTAGATCATCTCCCGTTGTCTCTATTACCATCTCCAAAGTTTTTGTCCTTAAGTTATTGGATTAGTGAAAGGGCACGAGACGGACGAGCAGGAGGCTAGGGCCCCTCTCTCTAGATATAATTCAACTTTTTTCACAGAAAAGTTTGTTATATTTCTTTGAGTCGTAGTGTGTCATGTTGTATTTGTTTTTTGTCAAGGCTAGTCTGTGGGACCACCATTATATAAAATCCCGTCACATCGTATTTCTTTCATCCTAAAGTACTTTTTCATGATAGGTCTTCCCTTTTCCTTCCACCTGCCCGAGCGTTATTAAATTTTTTATTATATTAGGTTCAGTTATTATCATATTACTTTCTTTGCCATAGTTCTTTGTTAATTGTTACGTATGTGTCTCACCAATAGGTTGTGATAAGCAATACTGTCTCCATACTACCACCGTCATAATGATATGGTCGTTATACCCAAGCAAGTCCCTCGCATATCATTTTTAGCATCTGTTGTCCGTTTGGCTCTCCATTTGGCAGCTACTTGGGGTCTTAGCTGGCTGGCCTGATGCCAGTCATTAGCCAAAAGTGCAAAGACCGGCCGCTGGAGTCCATGGTTTGGGCTGATGTATTTTCAAAGGTTTTCCTTACCGCTTGCTCTCTACTTTGAGCGGGTTCTTGAAGCGCTTCTACTGATCTCCTCAACGGGTTCTTTTACACTCGGCTGGACTGGGAGCGGAGGACTTCATCGAGAGCTGCACGTAAGGCATCCTCAAGCAATGTCCATCCAGTCCAATGCATCTCATGTTCGATGATAGCTACTTCAAGGGGCTTGTGGTATCACGGAGCTTCAGCAGTGAGACACACTCGCAGGCATTCTTGTTGTGATCTTCCCGTTCAGTGTGCAGGATATTACGTATGCAACGCTCGATGTTTGCTTTCTGGTAGGTGAGTTATGCTCTGTGGCTAGTTCTTTAAAGCAAAGGGACTCATGCCACCACCCCTAACGGCGTGGCATGGGACTCCTGTGTGTGTGTGTGTGTGTGTGTGTGTGTGTGTGTGTGTGGTTGCTGCCGAGAGCACCACTCTCTCTTTGCCATCCCGTGCGATGTTCTGTAATTTTGCCGGGAGGAGAATCTTTATAGGCCACTATGGTGTGTTGAGGGGACATGCCGGGAATACATATCGTGGCAGCTGTTGAGTGGGATCTTCACGACCCACTTTCCTCATTTCGTGAGGAGTGTTACGATTTGTGGCGTGATGAGAGAGAGTGCGTGTCACTGTCCTCGCCCTTGTGTCGTGGGAACCGCTCGTGACTGGAGACGTCGGTAGTGTGTCTTTATCGGGCAAGTTTTCTGTGTCAGGAGACACTCGCTTTGGATCGGGTTGACGAGAGGAACTTCTTCATAACTTACTCTCCCGTGTTGCAGGGAACTCGCGGGCATGTTAGTGACGTGCAAAGCTCTTGCAGTGATGTGGGAAGTCCTTTGGTATGAGTTAAGTCCTCCACGGCCCCTCTCTTTCACCGTTGCTGGAAGCAGGGACTTCGGTGACCCCCAGTCTTTGGCGCTGGAAAGATGTTGATTGCTAACATGAGTAACATGTTAGATGCAGATGGTTAGGCACATAAACAAGCGATGGAAACTTGTAGTTTAGTGCCACCAGAGCCGGAGTACTGCACGAGGTATTAGATTTCCCAAAGGAATTTCCTTCCAAAATTATGGAAATTTATTTCAGAGTTTAGAAACTTCGAAGACAAATAGAAATTAAATGAAATTTTGTTTACCAGTTTTAAACTGAATTCTTAAAGTTTGTAAAGAAGTGATCCCAAAATGATTGTTTGTCTTAAAGATATATTAAGCAGAATACGAATAGTGTACTAATTGTAATTCATATGCATATCAGATAACGAAAACCTTTTAATATCTGTAATTTGAAATGTCATGGTATTTCTTGCAACTGTGTATCCTGTACCGCAAGTGAATTGAGATGTTGACGACTTTAAGCAATCAAATGTCAGATGTTCGATAATTTGATGATGGTTGAACAGGCTAAAGGATAACGAAATCTACATTTCAGATATAGAGCACTGTTGGTGCTGTAGTGGACTTTGTGTGAAGGCCAGATCTACAACGATTCTAGATTTACCCTTCACGAATGCACACAGATAGTCAGACGCCACGAAAGCCGCCCCCACGGCTACAGAATTGATCAGTAATAGTAAAGTTTTTAGCACCAGCTGCGGGTAATGTTGCCCGACCCCTGATGTTTCCTAGATAAACACCCTCGCTTGGTTAGAGGCAGCTGGCGTTTCTTGGCTCACCCAATATCATTCTGCGTCCTCATTTTTGCTTTGTGCTTTATATCATGCCTTTGTGCGCCTGAGAAAGGTGGGGGTGGCTAGTGGGTTGCGTGGATGGTTTTTATCTATATGGCGACGTTCCTAACTCAGCTGGGGGTTTATGATCTTATCCACTTGCCTCCCTGTTGAGGGGAATGCGTAATGGAGATTTACGTATGTAGGCACCAACGTTCCGAGCCACTAAGGGGAGGAGCAGGACTTGCATCCAGCAGTAGCCACCGACCTCACCCCACGCTCCTCCTCTGTGCTACGGTGTGTATTTAAGAAGAACAGAAATTGTGCAAGCCAGAAGTACCTGAATCGTCCAGGTTTTATGGCCTTCTCTATGAAAAGCCGCGTGTGTTCTTGGAAAGTGGAAGATAAGTGTTTGAGATATACTTTTACCAGTTGCATGCCAAAAACATTGTATTTCCTACACTTTGCCTGCCACCTTCCATATAAAATCTCTATAAAACGTAACTGAATACTTTAACATTAAATTCTGTTTATAACATCTTAACACAGATATTTTCTTTTTATATAAAATGTAGTTCTAGCATTTCTTAACGTCGAAATGTACCCATTTTCCTTCCTACATACGAGTGGAACTTCCAGGACTAACTTGTACTACGTATTTGGAAGTTCCTGAGTACCAGTAGTGTGGTACAGCCTACCGCCGTGGCAAGGGAACCATTGGTAATGGTTTGGTTTGTGCTCGGGAGATGATGACCTCTCCATCCTCCCAGGTCCAACCAGCGTAGCTCGGTGTGATCGATGGGGCTAATATGTTGTTGGCCCAGGCCTGGCAGATGATGTATGACTGTATTTGTCTGCCTTCCCACCGTCCATGAATAAGACAAAAAAGAAAAGAGGTTAAATGTTTTAAGGATATATGAATTGGTGATTGATACGAGTAAAAATTGAAAAGGTTCTGAAGGGGGGGAATTAGGGGACAACCCCCATCTATGTTTTCGAAGATACGTACTGTCAGGAGTTGTCCCGTAACGATCGTTGGACGTGTGTAGAGCCAAGAGTAGGACACTGCACTCCCAGGATGTTACTGGTAATCGGTGATTGGTAATAAGGTCATAACAGGAAGGAAGACGGCGTATGTCCTCGCTAAATACACCTCAGGCGTTACCGGACTCCGTCTGTTCGAGGTTACATTGCGTGTAATAGTAATAATAGGAACTAGTTAATCAATCAAAGAAGAGATTAAGAGCAAGGTTGGGCTGGATTCTTCCCACGCTTTGGATAAGCACATGAGTGAAGTCTATCTACATAGCACAGGAAGTTTTTTACAGAGCAAATTTTATGGTTGGGTACAAGGGGACTGTGGTCACGTGCGTCGGTCAGGCGATCTCCTCCTCCTGCTCCTCGAGGAATTTCATGGAGTTCTCATGATCAGCCGAGAGAGAGAGAGTGAGTTCAGGTTGACACATATTTTGACCTTTGTCGTCCTAGCCCAAGAGCGACGCTGACACACGCGTCCAACCCCATCGAGGGTAGGTGTGTATATACGTGTGTGTGTGTGTGTGTGTGTGTATGCAGCACCAACCAAGTTGACATAGTTGGTGCCAGGTCACGAGTTGGTCCACAAGTCCTCCAGTGGCCGTAAAGTCAATAGTTAGGCCTTAATTCACTTGCGGGTCTTATGATAAGTCACTTGTTGGTCTTGTATATCAAGAGCAGAAGCAAAAAAAAAGGTCTCTCATCCTACAATGTGCTGGAGCTGTTGCCATTAGAAGCGCTGTAAACATCCCTCTCCTGGGCAAATAGAACTGTTATGTCTGTGCCGTAAAAGTTAATGCTTTCAGAAAAAGATAGCGATGTAGGAGTCTTGTTGTTACAGCAGATCCGAAAAGCCATGAAGGTCTGCATGAGACATAAAGATAGGTATTGCAGTGGAAACGACCCCTCAGAAATATATATATATATATATATATATATATATATATATATATATATATATATATATATAT
>JAYMFT010079180.1:0-14347 GCA_038088735.1 Panulirus argus | reverse complement strand
GGGGGGGGGGGGGGGGGGGGGGGGGGGGGAGGCACTCGACCTTTCCCGGGTGTGTCGAACGGGGTGTTCAGGAGTGTCGACTGATGTAAACAAGAGTGATCGATCCCAGTGGCATTTATATAGATATGTACATATACAAACTTGAGTGATACGAAAAGTATTTTAGAAAACATTTAGAAAAAAAAAAAAGAAAAACCGAGCAAAAAATCGGAGCTTCCAGTCAGTAATGAATGGTGAAGTTTTCCAGTCTTGAAGTCATGGAAAGGTGACCTAGACTGGAACTAAAAGAGAGAGAGAGAGAGAGAGAGAGAGAGAGAGACTTCTTAAATACTCCTAGGATTCCGTCGAGTATTTTAGAGACAAAAAAAAAAAAAGATTCATATAATCCCAATCTCTCCTTTTTTTCTAAACAGTTGTTATGCTTGAAGCGTGGAGCATTATCTGGTTATTTAATGGGCAATTGTTCTCGCGTTCCAATTTAATTGTGTTGGGGGGGGGGGGGAAAAAAAGTTGTAATGGGAGTGAGTAGTGATGAATTTATGACTCCAGCGGTCAAAAAAGTTTGGCCAGTGCAGTAAACGACTGTGTATAGTTGTGAACCAGTGGGGCAAATTACATTTATCTATTAACTGTTATACTTTATCAAGGGTTTTTTGGCTAGGGAAAAAAAAGAAAAAAGTATATACATTTTCAAACTCATGAACTCAGAGATTATGTCATTAGGTGCATGGTAAGAGTATGTTAAGCGAGTGCATGGTAAGAGGGTGTTGAGTGCATGGTAAGAGTGTATTAAGTGAGTGCATGGGAAGAGGGCGTTAAGTGAGTGCATGGTAGAGTATGTTAAACGAGTGCATGTTACTTCTCCTCCTGTTTGTGGTATGTGGAAGTGTTTAATTCTCATATCCCTCAGAGTATACCATACATCTCCGCATACATTGTAGTATAACACATACTTCAAATGAGTATACCGTATCCTCCAGCATATGTCATGTACTCACGATGTGAATATTCTTCAATGAATGAAGATATCATAAGCCTCTCGTGATATGAATATACAATAAGACTTCGGGTCTTATGGCTAAAATAACCAGTCGGTAAAATAAAGGTTTACACTGAGTATTCCCCCATCTTGGAATGGGTAAAAAAAAAACAAAAAAACACCATTCTCAAGGAAATTTTTTTTACACATTGTGGAATTTTAATGACCATACCAGAGGAGAGGAGAGACGGCAAAAGTCTTCTCTTGTAGTCGATTATAACAAACGTCTCTTTGAATAAAGATGGCGTGATTCTCTCTATCCGGGATGGGGTATGTATATATATATATATAGGTCAGCCCTGCCTCTCAGTCTCTCACATGGTAATATAAAATGCACCTCAAGGAAAAATTTATTGTTAAAGACCAAACCCTTAAACTTAAGAGGAGTTTACGAGTAAAAGGTCAGAAGGCCTTTAATTTAAAAGGATGCTGATGATAATATTAAAGCGGTTAGTATCCTTTAAAAATGGGTAGGAGCGGCCATTAAGTTGGTGCCTAAGGTTGTGGGAAGAATATCTGTTTTTAAGAATATTTGCCATCTGTCATGACGATATTCAAGAACTAGAATTATACACCGAAATACTGAAATTATCCGTATGGGAAGACCCCAATCGACCTGGTCTCACGTAAATCCTGAACGATGTACTTCATATAAAAAAATACGTATAAATGAATAAAGATAATTAAAATATCAAATGATGAAGAATTACTAATTGAATTACAGAATCCCACAGCATCAAGGCCTGGACACATCATTGTTCATTCATCGTATTCTCATTCATTATACAGTACTGCAGTCCAGTCATACATATATTCTCTGAAAGTATTCATTTACATTCAGTATTCCTTGCAAGTCCTATAACCAAGGCTGTTTTCCCATCCTGTGTATAATGACTTCGAAAGAGGAACTTCCAAGATGGGACAATCAAGGTGACCCCGAAGTCTTAGCAGCTCAAGCTTTTTTTGAGTGAAGTTAATTATTAAAGCTTTTGGAGAGCGCGTTAACTAAAGCTGTAGAATAATGTTTGTTTCCTTAATAAATACGTTTTGTTCGTTGATATCAAAGGCTGCGCATCCTCAATATCGCATTTAATGCATACGTGAATGAAAAGAATTTTCGGACCCAAATCGACATTCGCTTTCGGGGAACATGGACTCATAATCGGAGGGCGCGAGGCAAGTCTTCTAAAACCATTAAATTTTTTTCCCCGATATTCTTTATGAATCTTCGCTTCTTCAGCTTATAAAGTATTTCCAAGATGAGTTGCGAATATGGCTGCACGTTTACGCGTATACTGATTTCATCTTTATTGTGGAAATGAGTCTATAAGTAATAGCTTAAGAAATCGGTCTGTTTTTTTTTCTCCCCCATTACTTTTTCATTGCAGAAGAGAATGGCCCGTGATCATAACAGTGCTTTTGTTTTCATGGGTCGTACCATCGTGTTCAAGGGTCGTACCATCGAGGCGAAGGGTCGTATCGTACCATCGATCCCAAGAGGTCAAATTGGACTTGCTTGACGCAGAGCGACGGTACAGATCGTTCTTCTGGGGTACCAACAGAACAGAGTTTTAATGAGTAATAAAAGGGACTTGGTATACGCGAGAGATATAGAGGAGGTGCATATGTAAATGAATGAGTTCATATGAGTATGTACGTGTGAGTACATGCGTTCGTGAGTGTATGTATGAGCGAGGTGAGAGGGGGAAAAAAAAAAAGACAGAGATACTCAAGGACGATTGTCCATGTACGTACGTACGTGTGAACGGGAACCTATGGATGCACGACAAAAAGAAAAAGAGAGAAAAAATAAATCTCATCTGGGAACGGGAATAAATCAAGACAGCTTCAGGTGAATATGAATGAAGTCGAGTCTGACGATGGGGGGAAAGAAAAAAAATACTACTATTGTACATTACAGTCGCGTTAACATTGTTGATTTAACGTTCCGTTGCGTACGTACGGACGGACGTGCGTGAACAAACACCACCCCCCCCCCCCTCTTTCCCCCTTCCCCCCCCGCGAGTTGATAATCAGACTAAATGAGTTTTGTAGTCGCTCTTATTCATTTGGGAAGGGGGGAGGGGGGAGGGGAAGGGGGGAGGGGGAGGGATAAGAAGTATAGGAATTCCTGTTTCCAAAACATTTGCATATTCCATTTTGATACAGTTTAATAAACAACCCCCACCCCACCCCCCTTACAATAACCAATTCTTTTAATTATCATTATTATTTTTTTTAAAGTTCACTTGTTGTAAATACACAGGAAAATACATGTAAAAAAATAATATTGTTGTAGTGTGATTTTTGGGAGTTAACACTTTATATATATATATATATATATGTATGTATGTATAACAAGATTGTGGCCTTATTTTTGGTACTAAGAAATAATGTACAGACAACAACAACAACAACAACAAAAAAATGTTTGGTCCGTAGAAATAATAGGGTCGATGGGTCCCACCATAATGTATCATACTCTTGTAGAACTGACGAGGAATCTTGGGGTGGCTACGCGAGACGTAGAAGATGTATACAACATAGCACGTAAACGTGACGAGACAGATCATTCATTAATGAGATGTTGAGAAATGTAGAATTAAACATTACGAAGGTAATAATTATATTTTTTCCCTGCGTGATTATCTGTCTCAGAATAGAAAGTTAACCGTATTTCTTCCGTTCTCTCGTTCCTTATTTCGTATCGTACGAGTTCACCCTTTCGTATTTCTCTCTCTCTCTCTCTCTCTCTCTCTCTCTCTCTCTCTATATATATATATATATATCAGGGGTTAGGTCCATCGTCCCCCTAGCCCCTGGATGGAGACCCTGCCACCACTCCCCTGCCCCTAGTAGTACCCCCCCCAGACATCTACACCTACGGGGTGTAAGCTAACAAACATATTAACAAACAGGCCGTCGGGGGGAGGGGGGCCCTCTTCGAACACCCCAGATGTAACGTGTAAACAACTTCCTTAGTTCCTGTGTAGGGTAGACACACACACACACACACACACACACACACACACACAGAGCTCACAGCCTCCACCTAGTGGGTTAATCCATCCGATAATTTATCCGCCTCGACTCAACATTGGCGGGAGAGGTTAATTAATTAATTATGCCCCCCATCCAGGTTCTCACTCACGTCAATGGCGCGTGCCCATAGTCTCGTACATACCTCGCCTATTACTGAAACACTTGGCCTCCCTCCAATTGCGGTAGTTTTCCCAAAAACATCAGAAACTACGATACAGACTCTTTTGTTGAACTGGAGTGGACTCAAGAGGGTGTAATTACGATGATGGCGATGATGATGCTGTTGCTGATGATGATGTTGATTAATGATGATGCTAGGTAGGGATCCCAGCAATAGTGAAGATGATGATGGTAGCGATGGTACGAGCTAGTGGCAGGTGACGGCCGGGAAATATTTATGAGTGTCGATAGTGCTCACCGTGACGGGGTTATATATCACGAACTGTCGCACTAATGCACTCATGCCACTTTACTGCCTCCGCTAAATTGTGTGTGTGTGTGCGTGTGTGTGTGTGTGTGTGTTCCACTGCAATCTGACAGTATAGTGACAATCACGACGTAACGGGCTATACGTAAACGCGACTGTGATTGGCTGACGGCCCAGCCGCTCTCCTCTTCCGCACAGTCCCGGATTAGCCCAGAACACCACCATCGACCAAATAACAGTCAGGTCGGTCAGTTTTATCTCACGAGGTCAGCAGATATTTTGATTATCAATTCAGATAATTTCCTCAGCTTCAGCGAGGCAGCGTAATACAAATGATATTTCATCAGCCTAAAGCAGACGGGTTACCTTCAACGGTCGAATTACAAAGCCGGAGGCTTCATCAGGCTTACATAGAACATGGCGACACCGGGCGAGACTTGGTTACCACACAATGGACGACCGTTTCTTTTCTTTTTTTTTTTTTTCCTCCCTAAACTTCCAATATCTTCCAGCTAAGCCGTGGAATTATCTTCCTCCTTTCATATTTCTCTCTTCTTACAGCCTTCCTAACTCAAGGAGGAGTCAAGTCCACAAGCACCTGAGCCCCTTAACTTGATCCTTCGAGAGAGTTCTTTGTTCTTCGACCTATTATCTCGCCTTTCGTATCTGAGGTGGCCTTGGTTAGGACACGCCCCGGACCGTGACATGTTGGCTAGTATGAAAAAAAAATAAAATTATTCATGATTTTAAGAACAAAAATCTGCAATATTGTCCAAAATCCTTTCACAACGAACACTTTAGAACCATTCACTTAAGTACTCATTCTACTCGTGCAAAAACCATTTATTTGGTACACTTCTTCCACATTGTTTCTCTAAAATACCAGAGCTGAATAAGTCTGAAATCATATTCACAGATTTGTTTTCAGTATCTAATGAGATTTATCGATCTTCCTCCTGAAATCTGACACTAAACAAATAATCATGAAATAAAACAAAATGTACGTCCTCGAATATGACACCACAGAGATATGTAATGATAACGAATATCTAACTCTGCACCAGGAGGTTTACAACTCAAGCGGTTGGTCGACAAGGGTAAACTCCCGCTGTAGTCATATTTTCCCTTCATCCATCAAGGTTGGCTCCCAACTAAACCAAATAAATCTCGTGGCTGGAAATTAATGTGACACGAGCCTAGTGCCTGCAGATGGTCCAGCGGCTGGTCCACCTGTGGCCAGGTGGTCTAGTTGCTTGTCCTTATCAACAGATGGTCCATATGACCAGCAAATGGTTCACCTGTAGCGAGAATAAAATTACCATAACTACATAACTGCTACGTCAGCAAGAGACCAAAACGCCTCTGGATCTCATAACGACAACTTACAATACGTCTTTACAACTAAATAAAGGAACGTGATGCAGCAATTCTCACATACATGAGATAAAGACAAAATTACATCACTTGTAGCACCTGTAACTGATTGAACCACAGTCTTTCCGCACTGTAAATAACAACACTACCCAGTAACAACCTCTTTGGCCACTTTAGACAACAGCCAAATCCTTGGTCCGACCGTTACAAAGAGAAATCAAGAAAAGCATGTTTTCTTTTTGTTGGGTAAAAAACGCAACATAAAAACAACGAAACAATGTATGAAATATTCACTACAGTTCTCATCAGAAAAGCAAGAAATGTTTATAGCATGCAGATATATCTGACGGCCTATAAACAAGCCAAGAAATGCCAGAGAACAATAATTAAACTTGAAAGCACTATAACAGGGCGCGGAGTCTGCTAGATCTGGCGGGGATCGGCTACATCCCGCCAACGCACAGCCACTATCTCCCGCTGACGGCTGGCTTGATCGCGCCAGACTGGCTGGCTGGAAGACGATGCTGTATGCCTGGACCCCACTAAACCCCTTTTCTATCATCTCTTCCCTCGCAACCATTTCTTCAACATTTTTTCAGGAGAAAGTAAATATTCTTAAACTACATACTTCTAAGCTAGCGAGCTGGAAAATATATATGCCTGAGGACAGGGAAGAAAGAATACTTTCCACGTCCTGCAAAAGGCGACTAAAAGGGTCAAGAGCTGGGGGGGTTGGAAATCCTCCTCTCCAGTTTTACTTTTGCTAAAGAAGGAACAGGAACAGAGAAAGGGGCCAAGTGAGCTTTCCCCCTACGGCACAGTCATCTGTTCAGGAACGCTACCTCGCTAACACGGGAAATGGCGAATATATATATATATATATATATATATATATATATATATATACTACATAAGACAAGCCTTAAATACATAGTTTTGCTGGTTCAGAGCGATGGCGTCTAAGTCCGTCCTGGAAAGCACAGTCCCTGACACATGATCGCTTGCAGAATGTGTACATAATCGCCACCACTTGTGTTCCTCACACGACAAGGACCTTGTGAAGTGGTAACGAGAGAGAGAGAGAGAGAGAGAGAGAGAGAGAGAGAGGCGCCAGTCAGCTGCGGCTGGGCGAGTTGCCAACCACATATTTGTGATGTGTGGTGGGCAAGCACTCAGCCCGCCCGGCCAGGCTCGCCACAATGCAGTACTTCCGTATGTATGTTACCCTTCTTGCAACACAAATCTATGATGACATCAGTTATAATCATGGCGATCAAATATATCCTACATTATACTCAGCAAAACAACGATAATAGACATAAATACTGTAATAATCATATAAAAATTATCAGCAACCTATCGTAATACTGACTCTCAAACACCAAAATAATTATCAAATCACTTTTCGTTTTTATTCCGCAGTAACACTCTTCTGCAGCAACACAACAATACCTAGACAGTTATAGGCTTCTTAGCAGGTCCTTAATGGTTATTTTCGTTATGCGAAGTATAAAATATTCCTGATTATTCTGGCTTCCTTTGGGCTTCCGAACACATCTCATTTACACATTAAAACTGAAAAATGAGATAAACATTTACTCACCGATATGGAACATGTTAATAATTAAAACGACATTATTTGGACGCACAGTGGGTGAGGAAAAAAAGTCTAAAACGTAATAAAGGTAGTGGTTAAATGACCACTTAATAGCTGACAGCCATGAACTCTAAATAAACAAAGAGGCCAAGAACGCACGGGTACGAACAACCAGCTGACCAGTGCGTTGAGCTCCCACTTCTCAATCCAAACAAATTTGTCTTAATTTACGATCATACTTTTCTTCACATATTCCTCTCTTCTCAAACTCACATAAATTATCACCTAAATTGCTTCTCATGCAAAGTAATTACCGCTGCCACCTCAAATTTAAATGACATGAAAATGCATACCCTGTCTTCAGAGCTTCTGCTTGGAAATCAGTCCTTTTAAATACCTTACCTTCGTTAATACGGGAACTTGACCTAAAATCACACCGTCACAAATCATGTTTCACGACGCCACTGAACATTTCGGCCAAAAAAGGACTTTTCACACTACAAGGAAAATAACCAATATTTCTCCAGTTACGACGTGATAAGCATGTGTCAATGCCAACACGTCAAACTGAAGTCGACGTAGCAACACTACGCGCAAAGCTAAGCCAATATTTTCTTTCTCCACACACACTTGGAGAGAAACAAATGATGATACTCGCACACTAATGGTGTTTACCTACTGCAGCTTATCACCATCCCGTCAATTACGACCTCAAGGGAGAAAAAAAAAATATAAAATCGTGTTGAAGTCAAAGGTCTGACACGAGTGTCCATGTTGTCATGTCCGGCTGCACGAGTTGTTGTTCCTGTTGGTCTTGGCGCAGTTCTGTGGCCAGACTGACACTCACTGGGTGTTATTTATCCTCTAGGCACGACCCTGAAGCTAGACTTCAATCACGGCTGTGTGCTCTTGGTAACCCGGGCGTCATGATGTGGAATCAGGAAATATTGACCATGGTAATGCTGTCCTGCTGGAGGGGTCGGTCGACGAACAGTCGCGCTCCCAAGAGCAAGCCATCGCTCTCTGGGCTTGTCCCGTCGTGGTGAAGTTTACGACGTGTACCGGAGCCGCGTTATTTCCGTTTGCTACAATAAACACATCTGCAGGCCCTCCTCCAGCCAAGACTTCTTGGTAAAGCCACTCTAAAAAAAAAAAAAAAACGATGTTCCGCGAGTCACTTAAATCACCTGGGACATCCCCGTCTTGCACGGTAGATATAATTAGCCGCTAATTAATATAATTACTAACTTGTGTGGTGCGAAGGCGCGACACAGCAATGCCAGCAATGGCGTGGGTAAACACCCGGCTCCCTCAAATTAAATTACAATTACTTTTTAGTAGGGGGAAATTCAAAGAAAACGGAGGTGCAGAAAACGTGATCCTGTTGATTACGATGGTGAGAAACATGTGATCTCATAACCGGTGAGAGAGATACTGACCCTCAGGGAGTGGGTCACTGATGGCGCAGAGGGTTTGCGGGCGGGGTGGAGGGAGTGATGGAGGTTGGGAGACAGAGGGAGGGATGACGAGAGACGGGAGGGAAGCAGCTGATGCTGCATTTGATAACAATAACCCTCTCCCACCCAACCCCCCCCCCCGGCAACTCCAGTGTGATGTCACTACCCAGAAGAAACTGATCCCCCCCTCCCTCTACCCCACCTCCTGAGTGACGGCAGCGAGCGGGAAACTTCACCCTCTCCATATCGGACCATTCCACTGCAATACGGTTGGAAAGAAGTACGTAACTTCAGCACTACGGGACGACCCTTGAGTGCGCCCCGCTCGGGCGAGGCTGGCAGCCAGGACATCCAAACTAAGGACTGGACGGCCATGATGAGACGGGGAATAGTAGCCTCCTCGTGCCTCTCTGGTGGCGATGTTTGTCTTGCTCATCAGGGCCTGAAGCTCCCGCCGGGGGAGGGGGTGTCCTGGAACCTTCCAGTCCCCGGCCGCGCTGGACCAGCAGGAGGTTCCAGGCAAGTTGGCACGATAGAGTTAAGTCAATTTCGTGATTATGAGGCACGAGGACCATTTCGGTAATCTGGTTACCTGCTTCCTGCCAGCCGAGAGTCCACGCCGCATATCTCCTGCAGCGGCGGATGATTTCCTCCGCAACCAAGCCTCACGTATTCCCTCCTCACCCACGTATTTCCCTCAACGCCACATATTTCCTCCAGCGCTAGATATCTCCTCAGACGCCTGATATTTCCGTCAACGTTACACACATTTCCTCCAGCGCCAGATATTTCCCTCAAGGCAAGATATTTCAAACAAAAAATATTTCCGTCAACGCTGAATAGTTCCTTCAGCGCCGGATATTTCCGTCAACGCCAAAAATTTCCTCCAGCCCTTAAAACGCTTCCGACAACGCTAGTTATTTCCGACCCCGCGGAAGGCTTGCCGTCTGGGCATCGTCCCTCCCAACTGCCAGGGTCGCTAACGCCGTCAGCGTCAAGCTAGAGCCACCGGCCCTTCAACCATACGGCCGCGTACAGTCGCAGCGCGTACGTGGACCGGGAACACTTCCCTCACAGCCCAATATTTCCCCCCGGCGCGCCCCAGGTTCCCCCGCGCGCGTCTGTGTGTCTGCCGGGTGGCCATTATCCTGGAGGGGGGGGAGGGAGACACGTCGCATTGCGCACGAAACCGCCATTATGAATCTTACGTAAATATTCGTCACGCTTTCCGTTAACCAAAGAAAAAAAGGAGATTGTCTGTGATTAATATCCTAAGACTGATCGAGTAATTAATCATCCCTAACGACACTATTTTGACATCTTTTCCTGGGTTTAATTCTTCCCGGGTCCTGATTGGCTGACGGAATCTACAAGGTCTGATGGTGAATGGGTTCGCGGTGAGTCGTCCGAATGATGATTTGCTGGAATTAGACCGGATTTAAATCCCAGGTGATATATATATATATATATATATATATATATATATATATATATATATATTACATGCATCTGAAACTACTTTAAGGGGTTTCCCTATTTTGTACCCTGCTGAAATAGTGTGTGTGTGTGTGTGTGTGTGTAACCTAATTGCACATTTCTGAGATTCCTGCCTCTGTCTGGCGAGATGACCTCTCCCTCACTTCCTCATTATCTCACTCCCTTCCCCATCATTCACAGGCTCATTTACCGTATTTGTTTACACGTATAATACTAGAGCACACATGCAGGAATCACCTGCTTGTCCCACACACTCGCAAACTGGCAGTAATTCGGGCTGGGACCCAAGAGCCTCTCACCAATTAGCCTAATTCGGTCTATCTGGCTTAGAGGCCCCCCATGTCGGCCAATCCCTGACGTCTGACTGGGTGATAGGGATTGCTAACCGTTTCTGAGCGTCTGGCGCAACATAGCCAGCCGCAGTTCCTGGGGTTCTGATGGGTGAAGAAGGGACCCCGATATGCTTTGCTCTGAGTGGCCGTGTGCAGCCTCGCGGAACTGGGGAATCAGTAACTGTGATGCAAGTGGAAAAAAAAAAAAATCTTTTCTTGTAGAGTCGGGACTTGCAACAAATCAGAAAAACTCACTCCTCCTTGATTAGTTTACCCCACGTGACGTCATTACTCCCCTGCGCTGATCGACAACGGATTTCATTCTTGCACGGATTTTGTCTATGCCCTTCTTGGCTATAATAGAAAACGTGGTGCGAGTAGTTACGTGTGCGGTTTTTGATGTCTGGACGACAAATGGATTCTGGTCGCTGTGTTCTGAGTGTGCACTGTAGAGACCGTCCATTACTCTGATTCGCTCTTATGTTCTGTGTCCTGATTGGCCGCAGCGTCATCGACTCTGTGTCCTGACTGTGCATCTGTATATACTGTCGTGTCTTCCCAAAGAACGTCGTGCGCGTGTGACTTTACCTCAGAGAGCACGACGGTACGACCCTTGGTAGCGATGACCTGGCCTCTGAGGGGCTCTTCAAGAGTCGGGTCAAAGGTCAGCAATCACCTCCTCCACTGCCCCTCTGACCCAGTGGCCCACCTGCCAATGCGGAAGGTGCCGTCCGTCAAGTGTGGGGTGCCTCCTGCCAAGTGCTATACTTGGCCGGGTTGACGACCCCATCCCCCCCCCCCCTTTGCTACCTTCAAGGCAGGGTTGGTTAATTGCCCTAATTCGGTAGCTGAGCAGCCGTGTTGACTACCCGTGTAAATGGGGTCATTAAGGTGCGGAGCAGGTCTAACCCGTGTACATAACACGCCAGCTACGTGTTTTTAAACACCGGTGAATATGTGTTCGTGGGGTCATTAGCGGCCTGATAATTGCCCATAATAACGAGGGCATCGACTCCATCCCTAGCTTAAAAGCCGAGCAACTGCTGGGATCGTTATTACGTACTAACGACTTGAAGTGCTCGTTACAGTAATATCAGAACAAACCCTTTACACAAAACAGAGTAAGATGGTCTTAATAATAAACTGAAATAATTATGACTTAGAAAGGTTACTAATTAGCTCCTCAAACAATCGTCGAAATAGATGTCTATTAAACCAAAAACTACCATTTCGGTCGTTTCAGAAACAAAAACCCGTTCGTCACACAGGAAATTAATTACCCGATTCACAAAGTCACTCAGGCACAAATAAGTGATAACTGGGTCATTAATCAAGGTAACACATAACTAGCACGCGATTAATTCCGCACACATTCAGGTTGTGAGTGATGGACAGGGATGACACATGACCAGAGACAGGGCGACACGGACCAACCGCTACTTGTGGCACTCCAGCTGCTGTCTGGCCTTCTGGGCAGCTACGGCGCTGGGGAGCAGGGGAAGAGCAAGATGACCCGCCCGGACTGGGGAGCGGATCATGAAGGGATCATTTAAGCACGAACCATCGACTCTCCTAACCTGAGTGACCCCACTTGCCCCACGCTACGCTGCGGTGTCGGTTGGTTCACTCTCCCTCTTCTACAGATATTTCTCGCATCAAAAGTTTAAACATCGAGACTGCAATGCGTGGGGTTGGCTAGGGTCAGGGTAAGCTAAGGCCTGATACTTTATGGAGGATGGATCACAGGGTGGACAGCCCATTGTCAGGGATAATAATAATAATAATATTATAATAATTATTATTATTATTATTATTATCATTATTATTATCAGTATTATTATAAATGCTGTTATTATTATTAATGAAAGGAAATTGGTAGCATCAAAATCGGTACAACGACCTCCTCTACCGCCAGACCCCGTTACCACGACCCCTTCCCCACGACCAGACCCCTGTACGACGACCCCTTCTACCACCACCAGACTCCGGTACCCGAGGGCCAAACAACAGGAGGCTCCCGGCGTGAGTGCCTCGTATATCAGGAGTCTGGAGCCCCGGAGACCCAGGAATATGTCTCAGCGTTTCTGTTGTATAGGCTGAGTTACTCCCTGGGGACAGGGGGGACACACCAGGGAGCTCCATGTGAGGCGAACAACGGCCGTCAGTCTCATGACCGGAGGCTTGATGATATTACATCCGTCTGTGGCAGGAGTGCATGGTTCTCTGGGGGAGTGTATGGTTCTCTGGGGGAGTGTAAATTATTATTTTCTGGGGGCTGTGCAGAGTTTATACACTGGCATATTTTACGTCAAAAACAACCCCGAAAAACAGGACCTCTGGGGTCAGCCTGGGGTGGAGGGAAGGACACACAGCGTATACCGTGAGATGGTCAGGTGTGACCTGATAATGTAACCCTGGCAGACTGTGACAGGTTACCGGTACGACACCTGTCCGGCCAGACGACCTGGTCCTGCAATCCCCTTTCTGTGTTACCAGTGTTACAGTCTGGGGGGTCTCATGCCGGAAGTTGGAGTGTCAGCAGGGTTAAGGTCGACCTTGGTGAAGGATGGGGGTGGGGGAGTGGGGCGTGCCATCCCCCCCCTAGCCTTCACGGGGTCCCAAATGACGAGTTCTGACACACAACACCTGACCCCCCACCCCACCCCCTTGTACCAGGAAGGTCAGAGTAGCCACTCAGTGTTGCTTCCTCCTTCCCTCCCTCCCTTTCTCTCTCTCCCTCCCTTTCTCTCTCTCTCTCTCTCGGGAATACAAGACACACACACCAAGACAACACCGCTGTGGGCTCTCAACCGCTCTGCTGACCACGGTATACAGACGACTGGATTGCACTCACTCCGCGTTAGCCATACATCTCCCGAGTGCACTCACTCTCCGCCCGGCCATCAGGCTCGTCGAGTGCCGGTCTCCCAAGCGGCACGCTGACCGGCACAGTCCGGCAGCCCCCCCACCTCCTGCCCACTACCATTCCCAGGACGACCGACCTATCCAGCCGCTCCAATACCCGCCTCTCGTGTGGACGCTCGCACGCACGTCTCACGCTCGGCTTGCACTCCTGGCTGACCCCTCTGAACACATCGGTGTGACCCCGCGGGTACATGACGACCTCACCTCTATGGGCCAGGCCATCACGACTCAGGGGTCGTACCGTCGTACGCAGACCCCTCTCACCACGAGGCCTTCCCCACCCCAACAATATATATATATATATATGGGGAACTTCCCTCCCCCACCCCCATAATGTAGGGGGAACTCCCCCCCCCCTCACCCACATACAGGACATGTCACCAGGGGGAGGGATGGAGGCAAGGACAGGGCGGACCGGTTATTGGTCATCAAGTGATGCTCTGGACCGGGGGCCGGGACACGACCAGCTGGGAGCGCTACCTGCCTGTCTGCCTGCCAGTAAAAACCGAAGACGAGATCTGGGCACTGGGATGAGCTAGCGCGTACCGTTCACCGCAAGTGTTAGCTGAAAAAGCAAGTGAGAGAGAGAGAGAGAGAGAGAGAGAGAGAGAGAGAGAGAGAGAGAGAGAGAGAGAGAGAGAAACAGAATAAAGACGT
>JAYMFT010079169.1:0-14347 GCA_038088735.1 Panulirus argus | reverse complement strand
ATATATATATATATATATATATATATATATATATATATATATATATATATATATATATATATATAGTTAATGAGATGTCCATTACAAGGACGTTCAGGTCCCGTAGGGTCTCAGATAACTTGGAAAGAGAGAGAGAGAGAGAGAGAGAAAACACGTTCATAATGAAGGTTGGTAACCACGAAACCATACTATGGATTTTCTTGCCTTTTTCTTCCTTCCTGAGTACAGTGGCCCCCTAAAGCTGACATGGGCCCTGGGTAAGGGTTGACTTATGACCCTCCATGAAAGGGGTTGGGGGGCCCACGTGCCAGGAGAGAAGGCAAGAAATGATAATCTTTATAGTTCTTTTTATTATATATTCTGTTGTTTGATTAATCACTTTATCAATACTCTAGTTTCTCCTTTTCCGGGCCTCTCATAGACCAGGGACCCGGTTAATTTGCCACACCACTTGATGTGTCTGACAGTAAAGAACATCTTCATGTCACAGCTGCCTCCATCCTGTTGTATACTTACGTCAATATGTAAATGAAATGGTAGCTTCTCTCTCTCTCTCTCTCTCTCTCTCTCTCTCTTCCTCCCCCCAGCATACCAAGAGGTACCAACTAATGGGTCACTGGCAGGTGTGATGTCTCATAAACGGAAATATGGCAGAAAGGTAATGATGCGTTGATACATCAATTATTCATACATATACATGAAATGAAAAAAGTTTATATTGGTAATACCAGAATCAATTACCTTTCTCTAATTTGAGAATTCGGCTTACGTGATGTCGCGTCGTATAAACAATTATGTCTAATGAAGTTAAGAATTCGTTTAATAGTGACAGATTATCTGAGCCGTAGTGAATGTCCCACCTTTGACAGCGAGGGGTTGCTTTCGTCATGTGTAATTACCTATTTTTCAATTACCTATTAATGGTGTAAGGTGAGGGGGTTTTACAGTAATAGTATCATACCTCTTGAACATTCTTTACAATATACAGCCTTTTAAACTTCTGTATCATGTCTGCATTTACCATGTCCTCATTCAGTTCATTCCATTCAGCCACCTCTCTTACTGCATATATTTCTTAACAAACTTCGTGCTTAATTTCATCTTTAATTCTCTGGTTGTTCTATCCCTGCATCATATGAAGAACTGTTCATGTACTTCATCAGTCTGGTTTGAAAACGCAAAGTTTGTGATCAGGTCAATCTTCACTCTATTCTCTTCAATGGTGGGCAAAGATAAGGCTCATTACCATTCCTGTAATTCACCTGTTTGTGTGTGTGTGTGTACCGGATCATATCTTGAGAACAGTAAGAGAAAGGGACACAATACTGTTTCTTATATTGAAGATAATTCCGGGACGGAACGTAAACTTCCAGGCCGCACCTTAACCCCAGCATGGGGGTGTCAGTGGGGCAGTTGGCCTACATTCCTGCAAATGGTCACGAAGGCTTCTTGTTCGTCACACATGTCATCCTCCGCGTCTCGCAGCCTCACTGATCACTGACACACAGTGAGAAGTGGAGCATTTCGCAGTGACGTCATATGGACTGTTATAATGTGCGTCCCTCATTGTTATGTAGCGAGATAAAAGAAATCCATATCAAAGCATATTGATCAGTTAGACATTTGTGGGTGTATGTCATGGGGGGAGGGGGGAGGGGGAAGGAAGTAGCACGGATCCAGTCAAACCGGTGACTGTTGCTCTCGTCTTTAAAATATTTCTTTTTTTGTAATTTTCGTGATTATAATCACCTGGAGTAATCTTAACGTTCCATTGCCGTTATATACACTACTTAACGAAGGCTTCCTCACCAATACGGAAAAGAACCGTAAATTTTGATACACGGAGAAACAAGACTCTGATAATCTAATCTGACTACGGACATGGTTCACAATGCTCTTTTGACCAGCAAAAGATATATTCAAAGACTTACGGTGATAAAATATGAGTCAGATTGCGTTTAGAACGGCCCAGAAAAAAAATATGACTTGAAATGTCATAAACTTACCTAAAGTATTAGATACCGAAATACAGGTTGTTCCAAATAAGGGCACAGCGGAGGGAAAGCCACAAGTTTACATGGAAGATAATCCACGGTGAGGGAAGCCCCTCTTGTGTCGTCCAGCGTCACCGTGGCACAGTCTGGCCTGCCAGCAGCTGCTGGTGCCACACACTCCCACACCCAATATCATTTCAAGAGCTGCTCCCTGATCACTTCCCACGGGTATTGTATTAACCATTAAGTGACACGGTTTGCCGATGATGCACTACAGGCAGCAGGAATATGGCAGAAGCAATCGGGGAATATTCTTAACAAAAGTAAATTGGTGACCTGCGTTGGTCACCTCGGGTATATATAACCCGGACGAAGCAGTCGAGATCGCTGTAGTGGGTCAGTGTTGTGCCGTAGCGAAGGTCCAGTCCTCGGTGTACAGTAATACACCTGATATTCTAGGAAACCTTTTGCGCGGTGTATCAGGAAGGTATCAGACCAAACATCTTCAGGTAGGAACCTGCGGCAAGAATCACACGAGCCATGGGTGCTGACGAGCAGCAAGAACGGCCGAAACCAGGCACAGAAGCCCCTAAAAAAGAGAGTTCAGCCCTAGCTAAAAAGGCCGTCAAGGTGGTGACGGTGATGGCTTACGCCTCAGGAGTCTCCAGCGCTGGCGTTCTTCTCTCCCTCTATTACATCTTCTTCTGGGACCCGCGTATCACGGGGGTGAAGCCCCCAGGATACCTCCAGTCGGGGGAGATGATGGGGATGCCAGAATCACGGGTGGCTATTCCGGAGGCCCTCAAGGGAGAAGAACCCATCGCGCACCCTCACAAGATGTCCAGGGAGTTCATGGAGGCTTTCCTCAACAATCACACGGAAGGTTGGTAAACAATGTGGCGCTGGCCATCAATGTCAGAAGCAAGTAATGCACTATTTCTTTAATGTACCTGATAACATTACTGATATATTGGCTTCTTATACACTCCATTAACCCAGTATTTATTTTCTATTGCCGCTGGTGTTTAAAGTCCACTTTACTGAATAAACCGCACAAACCCTGTAAGTGTGACGTACCACATCGCGGCAAACATACTCTGCCACTGCTGTATGTCCATAGATTTCCCGCTTGGATCACCGTAGTGAATTATCTTTGGAAACTACTGTGGGAGTAAACAACCGGGCGTAAAACAGCCTTTTTAACCTCTCTGGACTTCCTCACTGCCCTTCTAGACTTGTGGGTGGCACAGCAGGACCTTATGTATAACTATGTCTCCGGTCGGTACATTTCCGTAATTTTGGATGGGTCATCCTCCTCTCTTTTTATCACCTGCACTTTCCCTCAGGGTTCTGTCTACTATCCTCTTCCAGATCATCCCTTAAAAGGTACCACAGATACTGAACGCTTCGTTTCTTCCCCTTTGAAGCGAAGTTTGCTTCACAAATGGCAGTCATAAGATCCAGGTTGCGTTACATGAGCCCAGTACCGTCAGCAGTGCTTACTTTGGGCTGAGATGAGGTTCTGTCTACTGAGATAGTTCAGTGCCATGGTGATCTTACTGGCTGACTGACAGTGAAACGATTCCTCTTCTTTGCCAGTCAGCCATTAGACCATCTTCTTTTGGAACACTCCGGCCGTAGACATGCTCAGTGTGCTTCAGCCCAGTCCGGGGTGGATGCTGCTGAAGTGGTAGGAAAACAGTTGTTCTACATGAATCAGCGATTCAAGAGGCTTGGATGAGGGCGCCTGAAGCACGAGTGGCACAAAGTTAATGAACTGTACCTCATAAGTCTTCGTCCAAGGTTGCCTGAATCTCTGCTTCTTCTTGGCTGAACTATTGAGGTACATTCACGATCCTCTAGGATGATAATGGTCCTTAAGATCTTTCGTTATATCGCACTCTTGGGCGTTGCTATAACTGTACTAATCTTAAGACTGTTCTTAGCCTGACCTTCATGTTTAAGCTAAATGTTGTGTTTTTGAAGTGTACCTAAGTATCAGGGTACTTTAAAAGCTATTTAACCAATCTAGCAAATATTTGTCCTAAAATCACTTATTTTTTGAAATAGATATTTGAAAAAATAAGTAATTTTGGCATCGGATTTTTTTTTTTTTTTATTTACTAAAAGCAGCTGCATGAACTCTACTTCTGATTTTAGTTTTGCTAGTCGAATGGAACATTCATACGGTATGTTCATGCGTTCCGAATCACACATGATACCAACATGAAACGAGTCCAGACATGAACGTCATTAGCTATACAGGATGTCCTTATTATGACAGATGTTACTGTTCTCTTTTAATTTGTGTGTGTGTGTGTTGTAGGCTCCGTTTGCGGAAAAAGTCCTCTTCGATGAAAGGCTAAGGGGATAAACAGCGGTGTTAAGAGGAAAAATAATTCACAGGATCTGGAGGAAGAGGAAAACATGCCATTTAAAACGGGGAAAGTCTTAGGTGCAAAGAAAAACAAGAGAATGTAAACAGTTCCAAAGCAGAGCGGCGTAGGGAAAGAAACACATTACAACATCTCACTCTTGGGTTGTCAACGGCCATAAAGTAATGATGTGACTCAGTAGCTTGTTGAATATTATATGGTCTAACTACAAGAGTGTATGGTCTTTCTAAAGCTGCACTTCACACACAAAAAAGTAGGTATTTTCTGTCACTAGTCCGCCATTGACACAACTATTGAACTACGCTGAGAATAGACTGACTTTCTCCTTACTCATGCTGTTTGCTTCAACCCTTATCGGCCTCACACATCTTCGATTACAATCCCTTGCCGACAGGGGTGACCTGATCACAACCCTTAAATTTTCAAAACAGGTCGATGACGTGGACAGTGAACAGTTCATCGAGAAACGTAGGGGTTGAGGACATAACATGAAACTAAACAAGAAATTCATTAAGAAATATTTAAAGAAGTCCTTTTATAGTATAAGAGTGGCAGGTGAATGGAATGAAATGACCGAGGACATGGTTAATGCATACAGCATACATAAAATTAAGATTTTGTACGAATGTAGTGTGTACAAGTACAGTACAAATAGGTAATTAGACAATTAAACACACACACACACACACACACACACACACAGTCCTCCTCGAAGGTGTTGTGGTCAGGTGCTACTGACCGACCCATGTGTTCATCCTCCTATTGGGACTGGTCGATAAATGGCTACCTGTCTTAGGATGGGATGGGTAGAAGACACGGTACATAGATACATAGAGACGGGTCAACACGAGTGTAAAACAATCTCCCCTTAACAGATATGATGATATATAAAATATGACACTGACCCCGTAAAACTTCCCTGTATATCTGCCACCCTGGCTGTCTAAATGTACCTCACTCTTATGCTTATCCAAAGTGTGGAAATATCCAGCTCTATCTGATCTTAAGTTCTTGTTAACTAGCAAGTATCATGGCCTCCCAATTCTGTAAATCTGTGTAATATCTCAACTGCCTTCATCAAATGAACTGTTATCTATTTATTGATTTATTTATTTTACACACCAACATATTCCTTACCTTACTCTCTTACCTTAGACCCTCTTCATGGGGCTCCTGAAGTGCTCAGAAGGTCAGCCACGTCCATGGGGCACGACCGCAGATCAAGTAGTGTGGTGATGATGTGTGTTTATCTTTGTGAGGTGAGCGCAAGGCAAGGTCCAGAGTCTTCAGTGTGGTGAGATGACTGTGTAATGTTGGCAGCATGATTAGAATGCAGACAAAGATAGTGAGACTACAACAAGGGAAGGAAGTGTTAAACAACTTTGTTGGTACAGATATTATGCGTTTTCCAAAGTGTTCACGTTGGTAGAAACAAAGCCGTTCGTATAGCGGTTTGTGCCAGCTCAGACTGGCCCGACGTGGTTGTAGTGTCGAACTGTGGTTCAGAAGGTGGGATTTCTGGTGGCAGGAGCAGAAGATGGGGAGGATGGTGTTGTAGCTTCTTCGCTTTCGTGTGGATCTTTTCTAGTCGCTCCTTTTGTCCGGTGGGTATGGAGGAAGACCAGGATGGGGAAGCACGGATGAGTTTGAGAAAATGGAAAGTTGTGCAGATGTTCTTGAGTTGAGGCGCAGGGAGTCCAGGCGTCTTAATTCTATGAGGAACATAGAGGCGATACAGAGTATCTGCTGCTGCAGCTGACGTGCTTTTTCTAGCTTAGTTAACAGGCCAGGGTTGACACCGAGCAGTCTGTTAGACTGAACCAACTGAAGGGAGCTGGGACACAGTTTAAGTGAGACTGAAGTGCAAAAAGTTACGGTCTTGGTTTGGTTGATGGTGAAGTAGTCGGCGGTGGTCCAGCCCTGATTGTTATCAAGGCCGCTCAAGGAAAGCTATGTACTCGGGAGAGATGATGTCAACGCTGACATTGTTCCATGTACTGTGGTTTTTCTGAATCTGTTTCTTATATTTATGTTGTCTGCGTTTTACATTTCATATTCAAGTTTTGTGACTCAGCTTTTCTCGTTTATTTTAGGTTCCTGATGATGGAAATGAAAAAGATAATCTTGGACAACTGGTATTTGAGCACCCACCTAATAGAAGAATGATACTGAGAAAATTAGGGAACATAAAAAAGATTAAAAGCTCTAAATATGCTGTCGTATTCAATTATATGTGCATTGGAGAAAACCTGCTCCCAGGTTATACTAATGTGTAGATACAAATGTATAATTAGACGTTACCGGACTCTGCCTGCTTGAGGTGACACCCCGAATAAAAAGTCACTTTGGCTTGGCTGTATCGCTGGGAGTACAGTCTCGTCAAAGAACTCACTCCAAAGCTCTTGGAAGTAGTGCAGCCTTGGGCCTGTTTATTTGACTCTCATATCAGCTCTTCCAACGACATTATTGCTAGAGCATATCTTGGCTTCTATGATTTTATGTTTACTTTCAAGCGGCAATCATTTTTTGGAAATATATCCTATCTGGATTTTCACGTTAATGAAATGTGGTTAAAAAATCTTCCTCAGGGTTAGCTAGCTTTTTTATTATTTGCATGGGAGATTTGAGCTGAATGGTTTCAGATACATCTTCCTTCACCCTCAGCTAGTTTACAGCTGATCGCCCTTTGCATTAACTGTTATATGACGACATCCCCATAGTGTTGACTCTCCCAAGGAGCAACCCCCCCCAGGTGTTGACTGGTTCATGGGGCGTCCTCCCTACCCTCGGAGGTGACTGTTTTCATCGCGGAATAGTTCATGGTAACTCATTATGGACTCCACGTTAGCTGATTGACAATATCCTCTCCTCCAGTTGTGGATGTCTTTTTCTTTTATCCTGAGGCCGTTCTGGCAAGGGACCTGACAAACCAGACCTAGGAAATCTCTCCTTCCTCAAACTCGCATTTAACTTTCATCTCCGGCCCATTCGTGTGGCCAAGTGCTCCTTTATCCAAAGGAAATGTGAAAATCATTTCCTCTTTCACTAATGGATTTCTCTGGTCTTTAACCAAAATTATCTCAAAATCTTTCGCACTATCTCTCCTTCACTTGTCCGTTCCAGCAGCACTACTGATGCTTCTCTTAATTCCTAAGCAATTCCCTTTAGTTCTCTTTTCGCCTCTACCTCCACCTTGGATGTACCTCTCCCCCCCCCCCCCGATATACCTCTCACTGACCTGGAGCCTCTCTCTGTGTAATCTCTCATAGTCTCGTAGTCTGGACGCAGAAAGGTATAAAGACCATATGGTAATCCTTGAAGGAGTGAGCGGCTGAACTAGGGATCCTGTTTGCTCGTTATTTCGCTCCTGCTTTAAAACAAAACCTTTTCTTATTCTTCGAAACAGGTATTGGTCCTCTTCCTTCCTGTTGCTTTCACTTATATCATCGATTTTTACCTCAACTTCCATTTCCTGAATCATTTTGAGTGGCTTTTATAAGGTAAGATCCAGCGGAGATATCTTTTCCTATGTTACTAGTGTCTTGTCATCCTTTATGACAGTGTTGTCCAAACTTTTTTGCCTATTGTACTCCTTGCTACCTTCTTCAACCATTAAGTACCCCCTTGACTGATTAATCTCAATATTTGGAAGGATAATGCAAATTAAATGAAAAGTTAGCCTAATTTGAGTGTTGGACAATAATTTATCATTCAGTATACTAAAGGAAAAATACTAACGAAATAACATAAATATGCTTGAAAATTACTTACTACTCAATGTGAAATGTGGGGTTGATGTTCACTGATGATTTTTGCCATTCTGGGCGGTAGAGAGGCTACTGCTTTGTTCCAGGTTTACATTTAGGTTGTGTCTCTGTTTTGACTTGATAACTCTCACTGCAGAGAAAGATGCCTCACGAAGGTAGGTAGACCCAAAGAGTAGAAAGCTTTCCAAAGCCTTCTTTTCTAGGTTAGGATGCTCCTTCTTTACACAGCTCCAAAACCGTGTCAGGATTGAGCTTTCAAATATCAGTTTCAGGCCACTGTCTGAGAACACTGCTAACAGCGCTTCCTGAAGGGAAATAAGAAGCTTCATCTTATTTTCAGATAGGAATGGATTTCTCATATATGTCATGAGAATAACATTTCAAAGCACAGATAAGGTTGGCCAAATGTTCCACAATAACTGGCTTTACAGTTTATCTCTCATCGTTGTTACTGGAAAAATAAGCATCTGACAGAAGAAAACACATAAAATGTCCCCCTGAGCAAATCTCCTTCCACAACTCTATTTTCTTTTGAAAACCACCAACTTTGTCAGTTGAGAATGTTTGTATCATTGCCCTGCAGAGACAAATGTAACTTATTCAGTTTGCTAAAAATGTCTGCAAGATATGCCAGTCGTGCAAGAATAGTAGCGTTTTCAAAACATTTGGCAGAAGGAGATTCAAGTTCTGATAAAGAGGAGCCTACCTCATCTAGCAGCTCGAACAACATGGGGAGTACCCTCCCTTTCGACTGCCAGCGCACCTCTGTGTGCAGTATTAGATCTTCGTGCCCAGACCCTATGCTTTCGCTGTCTGTGAAGCAGGTGAGCATTAAGTGGCCTTGACTTTATAAATTTGATTACAATGACATCATCATTCAATATCCCATGCAACTCTGCTAATGATTCTCTGTGTATGATGCAATGAGTCCACTCCACATCAGGATTTTCCTTCTTAATCCATGCAACTAGGCCCTTCACTTTCCCGGTCATGGATGCGGCAGCGTCTGTACATCCGCTAATGCAAGATTTCCAACTAAGCCCTTCTTCAGAGAAGAACTGATTAGTGACACTGAAAATAGCTTTCCCAGCAGAGTGTTTTTCTATTTTTTTGCAAAAAAGTACATGTTCATGTATATCATCTCCATCAATGTATCTCACAAATAAGACAAGTTGGGCCTGTTCACTGACGTCAGTCGATTCGTCAAGTTGAAGTGAAAAAGACTGGCTTGTTTTCAGCTTATTCACAACTTGATCAATAATACGTATTTGTACTCATTTCATTTACCCTTCGAGAAACAGTTTGGTGTGACGAAGGAGCAGCTTTTAGTTGGTCACCTGCCTTTTCGTCTAGCATTTTCTCAGCCATCACAGTTGCAAGTGGTAATGTCAGTTCTTCAGCTACATCAAATGGCTCTTTAGCTTTAGCAACTAATGAAGATACAGCTATGAATGCTTCAACAGCTTTGCTTGATGTTGTGGAGGCTTTCTTAATTGTTGTCTGAGAACAAGTAATGTCAGAAAGTCTATTTTTTTTAAAAAGCTCCATCGGTTTACCAACACGACACTGATGTTTTGTGTTAAGGTGACGTTCGAAGTGAGCTGGTTTTATACTACTGTTGGCCAGCCTCTCCCCACAAAAGAAGCACAAAGGTTCCGGAGTATCAGAATTCGTAGAAGTAAGTCCAAATAGCACATAATCTTCCTTGTATTGCCAATATTTCGGTAGGTCAGTTTTTTTTTTTCTTCACAGCTGCTTGATTTCCTTCACTTGCATTGCTGCTGCGGCTGCTGCAGCCATCACGTTATAACCATCAATCCATATTTCTTGCTGTTAAAGAAATAACTGTGTCTGTAAGCTTACATGCGAATTTGAAAGAGATGTTCACACTTTCGCTCCCAAGACGAAACTAAGCATGCGTAACTTGAGCGAGGAGTTCAGCGCTGTTCCCGTACGCCTCTTGTCCCGTTTCCTCTCCCTCTTCCCTACTCCCACCTCCCCTCAATTTCTTTCTTGTTCATTCTATTTCTTGCTCTGTTCTCTTGTCATTCACTTAAGTTGGAAACTGCTTAAGTGTTGTGGTTATTCAGTTATTCTACATTCTTAATCACCCATGCAAACATACACATGCTCAGTAAAGTTACTGATCCAAAATGCCATATGACCTGTATGTGATACAGCTTGAAAAAAAGAAAAAATATTATCTTCTCGCGTACCCCTTTGAACAATGCTGCGTACCTCCAGGGGTACACGTACCCCAATTAGGACAACACTGCTCTATGAGACTCAAAGAATCCGATGTTGTTGCCCTTGTTTTATCAAAAGCTTTTAACATGGTATGGCATCGGAATCTGATCTCCACGCTCCCCTTTTTTGGCTATCCTCCCTCCCTCTGTCCTTTTACAGACAGCTTCCTCTCTGGCTGGTCTGTCTCCGTAATTGTTGATGTTTCAATCTTTCCCTACTATCAGCGGTGTCCCTCAGGGTCCTGTCCTATGTCCTGCTGTCTTCCTCCTTTAGATCAAAAAAATTTTTTTACTGTGAATATACAAGTGCGCTCAAATGCTGATGACTCTATGCATTTCTCCAGCTTTTTCTTTAAAATTTTCTCCATCTTATTTTGCGATCTACTTCTCGTTTTGGCATAGCTCTTTCTTTAAACTCGAATCCAGTTAGGATGTCCCAGTATGGCAGATGCAGCCTGGTTAAGTTTGACATGTCCTAAATTTTTCTGATTCTTAAACCTTTAACAACTTTCCCATCTCACATGAGGGCTCAGTATTCCCACTACTCAAAGCAATAAACCTATGCGTATCAACGTGACATTTAAACTATCTTGGAAACCCCACTTTACACAAATAGCTACGTCTGCCTTTAAGACACACTTTTTCCTGATCATCTACTCCGATTGAACAAAGAATCAATTCGTCCTTGTATGGAGACCTGTTTAAACTCTTCATAAGAGGTAAGCCCAAAGCGACCAGAATTATGAACTGTCCCAATCTGATTTAAAATCTTGACTAACTTGCCCTACCCAACAGCGATGGATCTCTCTCCTCCTTTTATAGATACTGATTTGGTTTTCACTCCCCGGAACTGGCTGCTTGTGGGTCCTCGCTATTACCTAAACCATGCAATACCCGGCAAGCCTTTGTGTTGTCTGTTTCTTTCCCCTCGCCGCCAAGCTTTGGAACTCTTTACATTCTCATGTCTTCCTTAGCTACGACTCCACCCTTTTTGAGAGTAGGTGTTCTGCTTCCTCCAGACCTCTTAGATCATCATTCCCCTTCTCTCCTTACTTCTCTATCTTCTGCATCGTAAAAGGCCAGTCCTGTCTGTTTTCTGTCTGCAGACACGCCGAGAAAGTTGCCGCATGGAAGATGACAAACCACAATACACATTTCTTTGGTAAGAGTTGCTGGCTGCTGGAGCGATATATTTTCGGGAAAATTTGTTAGTGTTTAGCGAGAAGGTTGTGCTGGAACAGTAGGGGGGGGGTATGAAGAGGGAAAATGGCGGGGGCGATTGGTTATACCACCGAACAAATTTCCTCCGCAAAAGCGAGTGGACGCGTGCCTGGAGGGGTCAAATCTGGTTTAATTTTTTTCTTTCATTTGCAGCCTAGTTGCGAAGGGAATTCTTAAGCATGCTTGGAGCTTTTGAAAAAGAAGAAACAGATCCCTCCTGAGCTCAGAGGGGTCCACAGCATATTCTCATCAACGTAAACGGTTTGTCCAACGGTCCATTCCCCTCACCATGGATTAGAACGTGACCGATTGCCCCTCGTTGACTGGGTTAAGGCGGATGCCTCGACAGTGGGTAGGTGAAGGCTGCCGAATTCGCCACTGACGTTTTTTGTTGACTGTGTGCATATTCTATCTTTGCGTTACTGACTGATGACTTGCTCTTTCCTTAACATTGACTGGTTCGTTACGCATTGACCCTTCGGCGTTGGCCGGCTGGTGGCTCATTCCACTTTTTTTTTCTGACTGGCTTAAGGCACAATTGGCTCAGCGTTGAGTGATTTATGATGCATCTAACCCCCACCCCCCAATGCTCGGCTTTGATAGGTCGTAGGTCACACACCTCTGGGTCGTCACTGACGACGAACTCCTGCCTCGAAAGATCCAATAGTAGAAATATATAATGAGTAACCTAAAAAGGTCGAAACCTTTACAAAAAGGCCGTTTTTTTCTCTGAGCTTTATAGATTTGTTGATTTGAATGTGTTTACCTTACATCACCTCCAGACTTCCTGAGTGATATATACACATTCGTCGATAACCGGTGGATATGGCTTCCACGAGCTGGTCCATACGTATGAGGCCAGTCCATATATCTGGAGAAGTGGAACGGGCAGGTGGCGCCAGAGTGAAGCCATAGAAGGGAGGTCACTGAAGGGTTTCAGTGAGGCATCCTGGACAAAGGTGTAGCCACTGGATGTTAATGTGATCAATAAGGTCATATACACCCACGGTATGGGGTTCCGGGTATGTTGTTACATACACCCATGATGTGGGGTTCCCGTTGTTACCCACACCTATGGTGTGGGGGTTCCTATTGTTACGTAAATCCATGGTGTGGGGTTCCTGTTGTTACATACACCCTTGGTGTGGGGTTCCCGTTGTTACATACACCGATGGTAGTGGATTCCCGTTGTTAAACCTACGGTGTGGGGTTCCTGTTGTTACATAAACTCATGGCGTGGGGTTCCCGTTGTTACCTTCACCTTCGGTGTGGGGTTCCTGTTATTAGATAAGCGAATTGAGTGGGGCTCCTGTTGTTACATACACCCATGGTGTGGGGTTCCCGTTGTTACACCCGTATTATTTTTTTTTCTTCTGCAATGGAGGCTCCAGTCTTTCGCAATAACCATGACCTGGCACTTTTTAAAGGACAGGTTTTTCACTTCCTCCAAAATTTGCAAAGACTTTTCCTTTTTTTTTTCCATTTTATTAGCCTCTCTATATTTCAATTATGGCCCGGCCCTGATGAGTTGTATGGGAGGGTATTGATTGAAAGGGTGAAGGCATGTGCAGAGCATCAGATTGGGGAGAAGCAGTGTGGTTTCAGAAATGGTAGAGGATGTGTGGATCAGGTGTTTACTTTAAAGAATGTGTGTGAGAAATGTTAAAGGGTCTTAAGAATGTACGGTGTAGGAGGAAAGCCGCTAGAAGCAGAGAAAAGTTTTTATCAAGGATGTAAGGCTTGTGTACGAGTAGGAAGAGTGAATGGTTTCAAGTGAAGGTTGGTCTGCGGCAGGGGTGTGTGGTGTCACTATGGTTGTTCTTTGTTTATGGATGGGATGATAAGGGAGGTAGATGAGAGAATCTTGGGGAGAGGGGCGAGTATGGAGTCTTTGGGGGATGAGAAGGCCTGGAAAGTGAGTTAGTTGTTTGCTGATGATACAAAACTGGTGGCAAATTCGAGTAAAAAACTGCATAAGCAGAAGTTGGTGACTGAGTTTGGAAGAATGTATGAAAGGAGACAGTTGGGAGTAGATGTGAACAAAAGCAAAGTTATCAGGTTCAGCATGGTTGAGCTACAGGTTAGGTGGGGTGTGAGTTTGAATGGAGAAAACTTGGAGGAAGTGAAGCGTTTTAGGTATCTGGGAGTAAACATGGTAGCGAATGGAGCTTTGGAAGCAGAATTGAGTCAGAGGTTGGGGCAGGGTGTGAAGGTTTTGGGAGCAATGAAGAATGCGTGGAAAGAGAGAACGTTATCTCGGATAGCAAAAACGGATATGTTTGAAGGAATAGTAGTTCCAACAATATTATATAGTTTCGAGGATTGGGCTAGATAAAGCTGTGCCGAGGAAGATGAATAGGTTGGAAATATATTGTTTGAGGACGATGTGTGGTGTGAGGCGGTTTGATAGAGTAAGTAATGAAAAGGTAAGAGAGATGCGTAGAAATACAAAGACTGTAGTTTAAGAGAGCAGAAGAGCGTGTGCTGAAATGGTTTGGGAATATGGAGAGAATGAGTAAGGAAAGTCTGACAAAGAGTATAAATGTGTCAGAAGTAGAGGGAACAAGGAAAAAGGGGAGAATGGAGTGAAAAAGATTTTTAGCGATCATGGACATGCAAGAGGGTGAAAGGCGTGTTCAGAATAGAGTGAAGTAGAACGATATGGTATACTGGGGTCGACATGATATCACTGGATTAAACCAGAGCATGTAAAGCGTCCAGAT
>JAYMFT010079158.1:0-14347 GCA_038088735.1 Panulirus argus | reverse complement strand
CGTCTTCCGTCTCATTCTTGTATCTCCCCTTTAACGATGTGATCATCGCACGAAAGTGCACTTGGGAACTTACCGTGTCTCATTTTCCTCGTGGTTTTATGCATATACTAGATCACGCTCACCACTGTGACCTCTTGCTATATATGTATATGCATGTATGTATGCATGTATGTATGTATGTATGTGAAACAGGTATTAACCAAGTGGTGGGCGTGACGGGTTGCACACACTCGTAGAGTCGTTAGCGCCACAGGTCTTTGCGTAGTCTGGCATCGTCCCAAGAGCTAAGGTAGCAAAACCACCTGGCGTCAGGCACAAGAGTGATCACTTGTTTTTCCCCAGAAAAATGAACTTGCTCTTGGACTTCCAAGACTTCACGCTATTCGACTTTTTCATATTTATATACAGTGATAATCTACATTTCAGAGATGTTTCATTTTTATTGTGATTTTTCGCTCTTTGTGCTTTCAGAAATGAGCTCTTGTCATAGTGTTTATGTGTGTGTGTTTGTATACATATGTGAATGTGTTTTATTTTCTATACATATTTGCGTAAGCATATGCGCGCGTGTGTGTGAATCTTCTTACATGTGTGTATTTGTGCATTTGTTGGCATGTATGCATTTACATACAAGAAATTAAATACGGAACTTGTAAGAAAGGATTTAAAGAAGTACTGTTATAGTATAAGAGTTTTGGATGAATAGAATCAACTGAAGGAGAATATGGTATTTGTGGACTATAAAAAAGTCTAAAAACTGTGTGATGATAGTATAGATCGTTTAAGAGTTGGGGCCCCACGAGTGTAGAACTCCTTCCCCATACAGTGCAGATAATTACACACACACACACACACACACACACACACACACAGAAGAAAAAAAAGTATTTTCCTCTTTCTTTTCAGCGACTACGTGGGTGAGGTCAGTTGATTTCTTCCGTCTCACTTATTCAAGAACTGACTGCTGTTAATTCCAGGTTCCATTCACGTCCATTCATATAACGGAGCGAAGAGGCGAAAACCCTAAGCTTTACTTCGTTATATAGGCTTATTGAAAATCCCGAAAGCTCACCGTAATAGGTTGCTGGAAACAAGCAGAATAAGTGTTCATTAACCCTCTCGAGCCAAAATCATAGCTATTTTGGGAAATACTGAAGATATTCCTTTAAGGAATTTAGGTAGACCATCCCCTTAGGCAGACCATCCCCTTAGGCAGACCATGCCCTTGGGCAGACCATCCCCTTGGACAGATCATCCTTTTAGGCAGACCCTCCCCTTAGGCAGACCATACCCATAGGCAGACCATCCCCTTAGGTAAACCATCCCCTTAGGCAGACCATGCCCTTGGGCAGACCACCCCCTAAGGCAGACCATCCCCTTAAACACAGTCTATTTAATAAATAATGACAATATGTCTTACTTGAGTAATTACATATTTTCTTATTTATCGAATCAAATGTCTACACATTAGGTCATTACGTATTGATATATTCATAATTACTCCAGCACCCTTTCCCCAGGTGTTCTACAGCCCCAGGGATGCGCTACACTCATTAGCAGGGAAAGGAAGGACTCCTGTGAAACGAGAAGTTCTTTGACGAGATTCTACTCCGCTCCGTCAACTGACAATGACACAACCTCCAGCAAGCGGAGTCCGGTAACACCGACTGTTCTATACCGCAATATAGATATTCTATGAACTATCTCGAATAGACAAATACTTTAATGGTACTGATCATCAGTGGATAGGCATGTTCAAGAATGACAATATAATATCTATATATTCAAAATTCATTTTCTTTCCAGAGTACTAGAAAGATAGTACTATATCACAGTGGACTGGAATCAGTCTCATAAGTTACAAATATAATTTTCTATGTTTCTTCTCTTCAAATTCCTGGGTGTTCATTTTAGAAAGCAGAGGATCAACGGAATACCAAACAGGTTTTAATCTATTTAGTTATACACAGAATACACCAATAAAGCGGTTACTTTGGTTACACACCAGAGGGAAATTTAACTTTGCTTCCAAGAGGGGCAGTTTTTTTTTTTTTGCGACTCTACGCCAGAAAAGCAGTTAATTGAGCTGCAAACCGGAGAGACATCACATAGCTTACACATTCATTCTGGCTAATGACACCATCGGAATCTAATGCTTCTCAGGTATGGCCTGAAGGCTTAGCATCTCTTGATCTTCTGAAGGAATCATTGTCAAGACGGGAATAATTACTTGTTCCTTGATATACGTGCATTTCCTTTTTTTTTTCCATCATACTTCAGAGGGGAAACTTTGGCTTTGAGTATCGTTCTTATCAGCACATTTTCGTAGACTAAAACACGTTTTTTTTTATATATATTTCTAAACAGCATAACGTAGGAGACTATAGTCTGTAGTGATCACCTCCGTGTTTTTTTTTTTTTTATCTATCTATGGGACATGTGTGATGGAAAGAGAGAAGGAAGTTAATAGCGTGTTCAATTATCAATCTCATTGTCTTTCCCCTTTTTTTGCGCAGGGGTGATGGAAAGCAAGATGGGGGACAGCGTGACGGAACTGACGACACGCCTGGAGTCCATCCAACTCCATCGCCCGTCGCGTCTCCGCCAATCAACCCGTTCCAAAACCCAGGACGCAAACTCCTTCTCCGAGGGCTTGCTCCAGGACTACGGCTCGGGGAGATGTTCGAAATCCCTCCGTTCTTCGCTCGTGGAAGATGGCTATGCAGCCGGGGCCAACACCAGTACTGCCACTGCTGCTGCTGCCACCGGTAACCAGGAGAACTGGGAGATGAGATGGAGACCTGGCTATGGCCGATACCTCATTGCATCAAGAGACATCACGGCCGGGGAAGTTATCTTTCGAGAAAAGCCGTTGTTAATAGTCCCAAAGGCCGGTGCAGACCCTGTCTGTCTAGCTTGCTTGAAGACCCTGGATCACGAGCGGTCCGGGTGTCCCGCCTGTGGTGCTCTGCTGTGCTCACCCGACTGCACCGGGGGCTCTCACGGAGCCCAAGAATGCTCTCTGTTGAGTCGCCTGGGTCTGCAAGCAGCACCGCTCGACGGTGGTGACGTCAAAGAGCTCAATGCTCTAGTTGGGCCTCTACGAGCGCTCCTGTTGGTCGGGGAATCTTCGGCTGCGAGAGAGGCTCTTCTCTTCCTGCAGAGCCACAAAGAAAAGCGAATGAGGCAGCCCATCGGGCGCTTCGTGGAAGAGAGGATAGCGAAGGCCTTCAAGTCTCGTCTGGGGCTGGACGTCGAGAGCGAACTCATCCATCACTTGTGTGGCGTTCTGGACACGAACGCCTTTGAGGTCACCCTCGGACACGGCTGTCGCGCGAGGGCCATATCTCTCGTGGCTTCGTTCCTCAACCACTCGTGCCTCCCGAATGCTCAGCGATGGTACGTCGAGGGGCTGATGACCGTCCGGGCCTCGGAGGACATCCCTAAGGGCTCCCCGATCCTGATCAACTACACGCAGACCCTCTGGGGGACCATGGCGAGGGCCACCCACCTCTCCGGCTGCAAGATGTTTACGTGTCGATGCAAAAGGTGCTCAGACCCGACGGAGCTCGGGTCCCACATGAGTTCCGTGGCGTGTCGGGAGTGCCGAGAATCGATGGTGCCTCCGGAGAGTCCTCGGCTTCCTTGGCAGTGCCAGAACTGTGGCTCTAGCGTAGGCGGCAGCGCCATCGAGGCAATGGTGAGAGCCGGGGCGGTCGCCTTGGGACGTCTGACCTCAGATGACCTCCAGGTCATGACCTCGAGCCTGTCGCACTTCGGCAGGATGCTTGGTCAGAGCCATTACATAGTGGCACAGGTCAAGTACGCCCTGGTGCAGGCCATCATGAAAAGACCCTTGAAAGGTAGATAATACAAACTTTGGCAAATGTAAACCTGGTTTGACACTGATGATGTATAGTCTTCTGATGCTCCAGATGGTGTAAACTTATAGAGATCATGTCAAGTTTACCATATGAAATTAAGCTTGAAGTAAACTCAGTTTACTAGATAAAAGACTTTTTGATGATGATAGAATAGGCCTTGGGTTTACTACACCTCGAGTAAACTCCCTTTACCATACGAGAATAAGCTTGAGATGGAGTTTACTAAAAGAGATAGTACCTCTTGATAGCAGTATTTGGCTAAGGTAAACTTTCCTTCCTTTTCGCAGATGTAAACTTAACTGACCTGGCTCGAGTGGTTGACCTCACCAAGCAACTACTCAAACTGGCTGCTTGTATAGAACCCGGACTGACGCGTTTTAGAGGCAAGTCAAGTACCGCTGTGTATGTATAGCCAAGTGTCTTTCGTGGAGTTTACAGGATTTCCTTGATAATGTTTGAGTGATGCTAATCATATATCTTCACAATGCAGAGTGTATAGAACCCCTTTTCAGAGGGAATCCTGGTGCTACCCTGAGACCTCTAGCCCAGGGGGTTTCTGTAGCTCCAAGCTTGCGCTACGCTCAGTAGCAGGACGATGATGCAGCCTCGCCAAAGGTGACTTTACACTTGCGGTCCGATGATATATATATATATATATATATATTTATATGACACATGTTGAATAACATAATATCCTTCTCTCTCTCTTTCTCTCTTTTCATCTCCTTTAGCCATTGTGGGAAATATATATATACCTCCCTGCTTACTAGCTAAACAAAGAGAGAGAGAGGAAAAGAAAAAGATTAAATACTCCTAAAATCTTTAGTCCAACGTTTCAATGAAAGTCAGAAATAACTAACACCTGATTCCGTGATTAACTTCAGACAATCAGGACTGCAGCTCCTGAAGGCAGCAGATCTATACTCACCGGTGCCAGAGGATAGAGCCCCGTCCTGTATACCCAATTAATAGTCATTTTTCTTCGAGAATTCCATCCTACGCTCCTGGCATTCGCTCTCGCTCTGCACATGACATAGGGTCAATTTGCTTTACTAGTAACGAGAAGAGAGAAAATAGATCAGTAATCGAGTGCTTCGATATCATCTTTGCCTTTACTGATATCTTAAATCATCTATTGTATCTTATCGTCTTTATCATATTTCTATTATCTTTGTTACATTTTATTAGCTTAATTACATTTTTGATACATTTCATCGACTTTATCTTATTTCTAATACCTTAACTTCTCTATTACTATCTTTATTTTCTTTATTCGCCAGGTACAGAATAACTACTTTCTCAAAAGAACTTTCTCACTTTATCTTTACAAATTGCGAGAAAGTCATGTATCATAATATCCTTAACTACTAATAAAGTGGACCCAAATATTCTCTATCGTATTCAGAGAGAGAAATATTAGTAAACAATGTAATGAATCATTTATATCAAAGTACGGTATATGCTTTTGAAATATTTCGACAATATTCTTTTTTGAAGGGACCGTATCTATTTGTTCAAAATCCCACAGCAAAACTATCCGGACCGATTTCATTAGAAATTTATTACCATATAGCGTACTTTTGCCAAAAAAAACACACACAAAAAGAATTTTCATGGATGCAGTGCGATCTGATATTTTTCATTTCCCCCTTTTTTTTTTTTCAGTAAAAAAAAGAAATTTCGGAATCTGTGTGATTGTCTGTTTTTATTACCAGGTTAATGGACTCTGATAGAATCGACAGATCTTTGGATTTATGGCACATTAGGACCATCAGCGTTTAACAGTCCAAGCGTGGAATTCGGGCTGCAGGATTCGTTCGTTACTGTTCTCTTTCATCATGTTTTTTGAGAGGGACGTACGTTTGGAGGTGATGTTTGGAGGGAGTGGTGGAGAAGGGTCAGAGGGAAATATTCTCTCTTCTCTCCACTTATTCTTCCTTTTTGGAAAGTGATAACACAGGAGGGGAGGATTCAGCCTGACCAGCTTCCTCCCCTCTTAGTCCCCATTCTGGTATACATTTTCTACCCTATATCCCCAAGGGATGATTATCTAACATTTAGTTTCAAGGTATTGGTGTGAAACTTGAAATTCCATTTTTCATCCAAAAGTTAATAATAAAAACCGTCTAGTAAAGAAAAGAGAAAACCTTATTTAATTTTGAATTTTTGTCATTTTGGATTTCAGGGCTTCTCTTGTTTGATCAGACTCGAGCTTTGGCTGAACTCATTGATCGCGGCCGGACCAGCAGAGGTGATTCAAATCCTGAGGTTCGGGTTAGCTCATTGAAGGATATCACTGCTTCAAACGACTCCACCTCTGCTGAGACCTCAACAGACCCATTACAGGTACATGCTTCATTTCCTAAGGCATTTCATCTACGCGTTTCACCGGTGCTTTAGATTCGTCTATGAAGAGCAGCAAATGAAACCCTGAGGGAGGTTCATCAGAAGCTTCGGTACGCGCTGGTCGAATCATCTCCGAACCACACCTTTACCTCGGCGTTTCGAGACAGAGAGTTCGGCACTGCTTCGATAAGGCGTTGCCTTGAACTCGTTCATCTAGTACATTTCCTTATTCCTCCAATCTCATCCAATTAGTCGGTTCTGCTCACTGTTTCATCCACGTCCCACTCGAAGCCTTTTGATTTTGGCCCTGTACCACATATTACAGTCAGTATTAGTACAGTCCTGCATTAGGAATGATCTGGGTCTAACTGTATCAGTCTGGGCACCCCCTTATACCTGATACTTTACCCAGGCACATCTGTTCATCTTGTATTTATACTTATACCAATACGTATATTTTCCTTTTTCACAAATGTTGCCTTTTGTGCCTAATACTCACATATTTCCTTCTTGTATTTCTGATTTGTAATACTGACTTGACAAACTGTCTTGCTACAACACTGACTATCAAAACTGAATATTCGACAAAGAGTACCTAAAAATCTCGATTATTTTACCAGAAATCTGAAGTACACTTCTACCATACGTATAACATTTTGTTGACTACACTAGTTAACTACAGTGGTTGACAGTGTTAAGCTAAAATACATCTATAAAACTAAACCATTCTAGTTAAAGTAATAACCTCAAAAGTTTCTGATATTCCAGACCGACTTAATAATATTTTGTGAATCAGACCTTAGAATTAGCGAAGATCATCTTTTATTGAGAAAGAAAACGTATTTACAAACAACTTTGTTAATGATTGGATGAATAGTTTCTTTGTAAGCCTGTCTACACTCACACACACAAACACACTCATGCTCAAATGCAATATCCACTTCAACTGATGTAATTCTCTGTTGTTGTAGGCGCTATTGTATCAAGCAGCGGAGTGTGAATACATCCTACAGTACGACCCTCGGCTACAAGAGGTGACGGAGCTAACCAGCCAACTACGACAGATGATGGGAGTTGACAATGGACTGAAGGCGTCATTTGCGAATACTGGAAGTAATCTTGGAGGACATTGTGGTACCAGCAAGACTAACAGCTCCCAGGAATAGTTTTCTGCATATATATATATATATATATATATATATATATAAACTACTTTTGATATGCTGTTCAAGTGCTTTAAGTTTATCTAATGTATAGAATGATAATATTTCTTATGCTTCCTCTTCATCTATTAATTCTCTGATATATAGAAATATATATATGTATTTATTTCAAGAGGTTTTTGAGCAGATGTGGACCTTATGATAAGTCGTAGATTGAAAGAAATGCTATCTTCATAGGGTTAGAGAAGTCTACTAAAATCATACGTGGTTGAATATTGTAACAAGATTTAATTAAGGTTCAGGATTGCCTATGGTGCAGTACTTAAGAGGACATGCGATTGTTGCATGTGATTGATATATATTTGTGTGTAACTGGTTGACAGTTTTACACTCTCGTCGCCTCCCAGCCCGTCCTGTCTTAACTTACATGTACGTGCGTGGAGAGAACGAGAGAGAGAGATAGATAGATAGATAGATAGATAGATAGAGAGAGAGAGAGAGAGAGAGATTCAACCGTAATTTATACGGTATTATCCCCTTTTTCGGACATCCAGCGACTTTTGGAATTTTAAGTCTATGAATTAGTAGTTATGGCAAACATAAGACCATTTTCTTCTATATCATCTCTCCTTTAAATGATTACTTCCTTGAAAAACTCTCGATACTTTTGTTATAAAGTCACGAATTACGACGTAACGAGCGTTCGTAACAATTCGTGTGTGTTTCCGTATTGGTTGCTGGGCTGCACTGCCAATGATCACGAGCCTGACGCATGTGCAGTTGTTCTCTGGCCTTGAATTGGTCGGTATGTCTTTCTGTCAACCAATCACAGCTCGACATAGGCTTCCTCAGCGCCTACCGCCTGAATCTGAAATCACTTCCGCCACGTGATTCCTGTGCAGTGACTGTGTTCTTGACTACTTCGGGACTATTGTAAGACTTTTTTTTTTATATCGAATATTACGGTAAAGACGGTAAAGAAAAGACATTATTTCCAAGAACACAGTGTCGATGTACTCCCCCCTTAAGTGACGCTTGTAGTTAACGAGTGACGAACATATTTGGTCCTGAGGAAGAAGTGTAATTATCAAGTGTCACACTTCAAAAGGAACGTTTGTCGATGGTGCACATCTAGAGCTGTGGAAACTGATCTTATTTGTTTGGTGATTGACTTTGCATGAGGTCTGAAACGGCCTCCCCGTACGAGCGTCGAGTGGCGTAGCTTGTGTCCGTATGTGACCTGGAGAATGGTTCGACCGTCAACAGACAGGAGGGAGCCCACGGAATTGTCGTGGAAATTTGGAAAGAGGAAATACGAGAGAGGGAAAGAGACAGAGAGAGAGGTCGTGTTCCGAGTGACGTTGGCTGTCTTGACTGCATTCGCGAGGCAGTCCAAGAACTTAACTTTTACGTCGTTGCTCTCGTCCATGCGTCGCTGCCAGCTTGATTCCTCCACTCGAGCAGTGCATACGACCCGGGGCGACTATTGCGAGCGACAGATGGGGGCAGCCTGCAACAGCCCGGAGAGCCACGGCTACGACTCCACCAGTATCCACGAGCGGAACAATCGAGCAGTTTGTCGAGGGACGTCTTACTTGCCTCCCCACACGGTCCAGCGAGGAGAGGATTCTACACCACTAGTTCCTCGTCACTGCCAGTGGGAGGAAGATCGGCCAGGACGACTTGAGGACGAGGGAAGGAGGACGACCAACCACGACGACGACCCCTCGACTCCGAGTCAGTCTTCGGTTGAACTGAGGTAAGCGCACCCGCGCGCGTAAGTTGCGCCAGGTCCTGGTGGTTAGATTTGGCTGGTAAGTCTTGGTTTGACTCGAGGTGTTTTTTTCCCGATGGGTTTTAGATGTCTCTTGAGCGATTCGGGCCTTCATTTCTGAAGCAGGTCACTACTCTGTTGTGATTTCCTTTAGCAAAGGCCCTGTTCGTACTTTGGGGACGGTGGGGTTACGTCACTCGTTATCGTTGGCTAAAGGAAGGATATGACAAAAGGCAGTGATTTGCTGTAGATGCCGAAGTCAGGATCGTGCAAGACGCAACGAAAAGACGTGATCTCAAGTTGCAAATGGGCGGATGTCCGAATCGGTGATTCCACCCGTTGTTCCTGCGACTGGACTACGTGTCTTCACAGACATATTGAAGTTACCCATCAGTTTCCGTTTTCTCGTCCTTTTTATCTATTTAGAGGATGACTTCGCTAAAAGCTTGATATAGTTTATATCTATGAGTAGACTATAGCTAGATATGATGTGATATAGAATTTAGCGCTTCTATTAAGTTGCTAGAAATAGAGTATGTATAGTGATCAGTTAAATTATGGAAGATGTTCATCTTTTATGTGAATCCTATCGTCCAAAGTTATGGAGACAAGGGACTGTTAATAATCTTTGTTCAACGTCACAACTCTGGTGATAAAGGACTCTTGGGTAACAGTTACGGTAACTCGTTACGTGTTGATATCTTAAAATCGTTTACTTCAATTTGGGATGAACATTCTTGTATAAGCGTCTCTCTAACTAACTAACAACTGTCGCATCTAACATTTCTAACTGAATTGTGTTATCATTATACGTAGAGAAGCTAGTGCCAATCAATATAACATTCTGGTTTTGATATATTTATTAGCATAAGTGATTTACACGTGTAAAACGATTAGACAATCTTCTCGGGTGATGGATTGGCTGTTCCCGATCGTTGAGCAAGTATGGAGGAAGGGGTATCGGCTCTACCCGATCCTTCCGATATAAACCAAACCAATCGGTTTGATTTATGATGATATCACCTGCGCTAACGTGCACTGGTATTTCTTGCGCAGACGTACACTGATATCCCTGCGCGGATGAACACCGGTATCCCCTGCGCAGATGTGCATTGGTATTTTCTGCGCCGATGTACACTAGGCATCCTCTGCGCAGATGTACTCTGGTATCCCTTGCGCAGACGTACACTAATATCCCTTACGCGGATGAACACTGGTGTCCACTGCTCAGATGTACACAAGGTATTTTCTGCGCAGATGTACACTGGTATTCTCGCGCGGATGTACACTGGTATACTCTGCACAGATGTACATTGGTATCCTCTGCGCAGATGTACAGTGGTATTCTATGTGAGGACGTACTGATATTCTCTGCTCAGATGTACACTGGTTTTGTCTGCAAAGACTGCACTGATATTCTCTGCACAGATGTACACTGGTGTCCCCTGCGCAGATGTGCACCGGTGTCCCCTGCGCAGATGTGCATTGATATTTTCTGCGCAGATGTGCGCCTTCCCCCTGCGCAGAGGAATTTAGGTCGTGGGTTTCAGGAAAGCAATTCCTTTTGTGTGTGTGTGTGTGTTTGTGTAAACTTCATAGTGTAGCAAACTAACTGTAATCACAAAAAGTAATCGCATAAATACTGGCTCTGAACGTCCACATTGCTATTTCCATGTACATTGTCGATGATAAAGACTCCATCACCTTAAACCTGTCCTTTCAAACAGACACAAACTCGCCCACAGTACAAAGTTCTGCCCCCCAAAAAAAAAGACATTCTCTGAAACATTATAAGGTAAAATGTCGAATATTTCTCCCAACTTCGCTTGACATGTGACGTCAACTGCGCATTTCCCCCACATTTACATGCGACTTGTAAAAGAGCAGGTAAATGCAGCGTGAGAGACTCTGCCACTTCATTGAATGATACGAATGTCTGTGCTGTATAATGGAACGTAAATGGCTATATAAGAGTTGATGCCCCCTAAAATGGTATATTTTCCTTCCATGTGCAGAGTTCAAGATGAATCGTAATGGGAATTTTAAGCATTTGTTAAGAGAAGAAGGAAAGGAATTTCTAAAGTTTCTTATGCTATGAAAAAAAGACTGGCTTATATAGAAACTCCCCAATCACTTACGTGAAAATTATATACTTGTGTGTGTGTGTATATATATATATATATATATATATACAAAAAAAAAAAGTAGAAAGTCAGAGAGAGAGAGAGAGAGAGATGTCCTTATCATTCCTTCCAAATATGACCCCAAGATATTGCATCTTGCAGTGCCAGTTAACTGTTTATTTAACACAGCTTTTTACGAGACTAATTTCCCGCGTTGCCAGTTTGTCCTCGCTACCTCGAGGGCCTCCTGCCACTCGGGCAAGGCAGTAAACACATATTCAATTTTAGACCGGCAGTAATACAAAGCCGATGACAGGGATACAAGCCGATGTAACAGACACAGGCCCGATGTAAGAGAAGTAGGCCGATGCCAGTATGTGTGTCTATGAGTACCACCTGAGGAGGCCTTTTCTAGATTTTTATCGGCTTTTCTAGTGTCTTTTTTTTGTTTAGAAAGCATAGGAAGATTTCTTAGACCTTTCACAATAATGCTATTTGATCTCCGGTGAGTTATGAGCTATCACAACTCACCTCTGCTATAACTATGATAACTAACTTATTGTAAATGGCGCAGTACACTATCTCTCCTGCGCGGTGTGCCGCCATACATCTAAAGTCTCAATTTAGCATAAGGAAATAACTTTGGCGCTTGAATAAATCTGGCGTTTATGGCATTATTCAACGCCGAGAAATATGTGGACAATATAACGTACGACATTGCCTTAAGGTAGAAATTTATTCGTATTCCTTTTTGACTTACGATTGGGTCTTGTGAGACACTTAAACACCACGTACCGTCCGGACAGGGTTCTTCGCTCTGGTGTACCGTTATTGGTACGCGTACCATCACGTACCGTCCGGACAGGGTTCTTCGCTCTGGTGTACCGTTATTGGTACGGGTACCATCACGTACCATGTGGATGGTTCTCTTGTACCACTCAGTGGTACTGTACCGCCACGTACCGTCTGGAAGCAACTGGTGTGTACCATCGGTACTAGGGTACCACAGCTCGGGATAAAGGCCTTTGTGATGGTTTTGTCTGTGTGTTTCTTTGTTTGTTTGTTTGTCTGTTTCTCTGTGTGTCGGTCCGCTTTGACGGCTTGGACGTGGCTTGGACATGTGTCCACGAACGCAAATATTTAGGTCGACGTCAACGGAAAGGGGAAGCAGAAAAGAAAAAAAATGGCTTCCACGTCAGTAGTGATTTTCAAACAGTTCAGGGGGAAGGAAAAGAAGAAAAAAAAGAAAAAACGAAAAATTTTGACAATGGACGATTTTCAAGGCGACTTAGGATTTACAACACAGTAAATCATTATTTACGTAAATGGTCTCATTGATGACCTGCTCTCGTTGATGACGTGCGTTCGTTGATGACTTCTTTCAACTTCCCCATTTTCTTCCTGAGCATGAGTACAAGGCATGAGTAGAGGGCATGAGGACAGCGCATCTAAGGAGTACGCATTCAGTGCTGAAGCTGCATCTGGGGTATGAGTACACTTGTGATATACTGAAATCCTGTTTGTAACGTTGGAGAGAGATGGGTGGCGTCCAGAACTAAGTCGGGAAAGAATAGCACGTACATGTCTGGGGAATGTAGTTTCATGTGGATTTGTATTTACCGTTCGATTTTTCCTCCTGTATAATCTCGTCCTCCACATGTGCACTCCTCCTTTGCGCCTAATTCACTGGCGAGTGTAGAGGGCACAGTACCATCATACTGTACTCCACATGACATGCAAAATTAAGAAACGTCTTGACTTCTGTCATGACTGTGATCAGCTGAAGGCGCTTTCTTGGATTGTTCCACTGCTCTCACAACCTTATCATACTTCTCGGCCATATCAAGCTGTATTTGCTGTCACCTTACCATCATTTTCAAAGGATTTACAGTGAATTCCTACTCATTCTTTTAGCTGTAGTTTCTGCAGAATACATGGAGGTAAGATTTTATTTTCGTAGAGTACAGGACCAGCACAGTACAAAATGAGGCCAAACACTGGTTTAGATAAGTCATTACGCTTTTGCGTCACAGACACACACACTGACACAGACACAGACACACACACAGGCGCCACGAGCACTCCTGACCTCTTGCAGCAAAACTAGATCATTAGCTGACTGACGGTGCCTAACGAGACGACGGGGAGGTGTGAGAGAGAGAGAGAGAGAGAGAGAGAGAGAGAGAGGCTAACAATCTCGCACGGGTCCTTTAGAGTCAGAGGAACATGTTGAGCTGTAAGCAGTTCGCACTCCCGGCGCCACCTGCATCTCTCATGACTCCTAAGCCTTTGTTTGATGAGGGTTCATGATTTCTTTTCCTCTTCTCAATTCTCTCTTCATACGCTGTTGCGTTTGAGGCTAAGAGAGTTAGATTGTTTGTACGTTAGTCGTTCTCCGTATACAGGCAGCTGTATGCTGGAGGTAAAGCGGTTTTATTCCGGGGAAGAGTCTGCTGATGAGACAGCTTCACATGATTATCAGAATTAATGAAAACGAGATAATTTGTTTAATCAGTGCCACAGAAATTGGGCATTTACCTGAATGGCGAGCAAGTTTAGACTAACAAGTTAAATATTCGACTAACTTGGTGCTATATCTGAAATTTGTCAGTTAGTATAATGTATGCTTAAGAGACTGCCGTTTCATATATATATATATATATATATATATATATCGTTCAGGGCATGACGCAATTTTTATTACACTTATTGAAAATGTATTTTGGTGACATGCAATTTAAGGGTACTGGAGTCGACGTTTATTAAGTAAAATACCTTGAGCTCTGAGGTAAAAAGTGTCTGTCTCAATACACACACACACACATACATATATATACATATATATATATATATATATATATATATATATATGACATTATTCTATTATACTTGATCGCAGTTTCCCGCGTTAGCGAGGTAGCGCCAGAAAACAGACTCAGTCTCTAGCTGTTATGTGTAATTTACTGAAACCACAGCTCCCTATCCACATCCAGGCCCCACAGACCTTTCCATGGTTTACCCCAGACGCTTCACATTCCCTGGTTCAGTCCATTGACA
>JAYMFT010079147.1:0-14347 GCA_038088735.1 Panulirus argus | reverse complement strand
CACACACACATATATATATATATATATATATATATATATATATATATATATATATATATATATATATATATATAACTCATAAGTATGAACTTAAAAGCCTGCCAGCATTCATGGATGGTTGTATAAACACTTTTAAGGATTCTATTTTGCTGTCGGGGAGAGAAATATGATGTGTTTTGTTTGTGGCATTTCCGTTGTCGTTTTTGTCATGCTGTATGCATTGTTCTAGTACTGTTTGTGTGTCGTTCGTGCTATCTGATGTAATTCCTACTCCGCTGTGTTTTTGTTTGTCACGTACGTCGCAGGTGTGTGTTGAGCGTTGTATGTTATGGTCTCGTGTGTTGTGGATGCTGTATGCAGTGTTCTCTTGTGTGACGGGTGTTGTATGTGGCGTTCTCTCATCTAGGTTTTACTTTTCATATCGTTAACTTTAATGTCATGTGCAAAATATGTGTGGAGTATGTGCTATACTGAGCATGTGTCTAGTTTATGTGTATGCCGCGGCGTATGTGTGTGTGTGTGTATGGTTTCGTCTGTTCCCTTTATATTGTTTTCAACCTTTCCCATTGCTTAAACACGCACATGTTTGTGTCTGTGTACGAATTTGGGGGAACAGCTGTGTGTGCGTGTGTGTGTGCCACACGATATAACTACCCTCCCGTTTAGCAGCAGTAACCTGCATTTCTTTAACACCTGTGCCGATGAAGTGGGGTCGCTAAGCTCGTAAGAGTCATTGTTAACGCCGGGGTGTCCTCATGGTTAAGAATCATGTCATAATCCTAGGCTCTTGGATGAAACTCTGTTGCGTCAGAGTTTACGGCACTGGTAGATGGCCATACGGACACCAAAGACACGGGCAAAGCGTCTCATATATCATGAGGAGTACACAGCAACACTCACTCTTGCAATGGAGGCACATGCACCTTGTTAATGTAAGTAAACACGTCCTATTAACGCACGTACATACACCCATTTAACGTACGTACACACACCCATTTAACGTACGTACACACCCTACAATGTACGTACACATAGCCAGTTAATGGGTGTACACACATGTTCATGTATTTATACATACAGAAATGGACCCCCTTGGTGTTAGCGTTCCTGCACATGCATTCACAGGCCACCCAGGGTCGAGCGCATAGGTCTGAATCTCGGTTGAGGCAGTCGGTCCACAGTAAACCCAGCCGTTCATCCTCCCCTTAGGGTTGGTAGAAAAAGGTGATGGTTACCTAACTTATTTAACGAAAGGGAGCCTGGCTGCCTTATTCTCAAGTGTGGTGGACGTGGACATCATCATCACGGTGAAGTGAAGGTTCTGCATATATATATATATATATGTTATATATATATGTTATAGGGAAGAGACTGCGGTAGCTATAAGCCCCAAGGTTTAATGAGGAAGAGAGAAGATGAACAGCACCACAGAGGTTTTCGTCTGTCTCTCTCTACTTGGCAATGATGGCAAGTGAAGGCGATTCGCTGTGCAGATAAGAAATTAAACACAGCTCCTGCTTGTGTTTATTTTGCTACCGTACTCCCACAGTTGGCAGGGTGGGACTGATCGCGTTCAGGAGACCCCTCCCTGGTGAAGGGCATTGTGGGTTTTGAAAGGGAGGAGGCCGTGTAGGCCAGATCTTTGAGAGAAGTAGCTGAGAAAATCTTCAAAAGAGAAAAGGTGTCTACTGAATTTATGGATCTCCGACAGGCATACAAGGAGGTGAACTGGAAGGCTCTTTGGGATAGTTTTGACTCTATGGTGTAAGAAGAGTATTCAGTGCAGTTAAGAGCTTTTATGAAAGAATTAACGTCATGTGTGAGAGCACGATGGGGACGCGTGTAGCTGCACATCGAGGTTGCAATATGCCACTGTGAGGTATTTAATGTATTCTAGATGGGTCACTGAGATGAGGGCGAAGTGTGGTGACGAACTGGAAGTTGTGGATGAATTCAGATATTTGAGGGTGAAGTTTAGTGAGGATGGAAGTGGGAAAGCCGAGGTTTTGAGAGCAGACTCATGCAAGAGAGAGAAAAAAGTGTGGTCGCTCTGGTGAACGAGAAAATTGTCAGTGCAAAGTGTGCAAGACCTTCATTCGTTCCAACGCTGATGTGAAACTCAAGCGTGTGTAGGGGCAGGGTAGTTGGAAATATAAGAGCAGTGGAGATGGGTAGACAGCGAAGCATAGTTGGATAGACAGAAGTGAAGATGTGAGAAGGTTATGTGGTATAACGAGGTCACTCGAGAGTAGAATGTTTGGTCAGGGAGGCGTATAGAAGGGTAGAAGGGGCAACGAAGGGAGGCAGACCGAACAAGAGATGGATAGATGCGGTAGGTGATGGTTAGAGGATGGCTGGGGACTGGAAGTAATTAATGGGAGTATTCTGTGCACTGAGGTGTCAGCCAACGAAGCAATTGAGTGTGTATAGTGATGAATTACTGAGTGCTATTATAAGTCCACTGCTCACTTTAACACACTAGGTACGGGTGGAGAGTGCGTGTGTGCGTGAGTGACGACAATGCATACTGTGTATGTATCTGACTGATCCCAGTGAGCTGGGAACGAAGAAATGTTCATTGAAAGATAGGCAGATAGGGTCCCATTTGTGGGGACGTGTCGTATGGCGTCGGGAGCTTGTATCCGGCAGACAGCGTAGCTGTAACACCCGAACTTATCTTACAACTTAGGACCGAGCATCCCTCCCCGTGTTTACTAAATATTACACCTCGTGCCCTCCCCCTGTCTCAGCCTTGTGTACACTCCTCCAGTGTCTTACCAAAGATTTCATATAAGATTAAACACGTACAGTAAAGTGTAGGGCAATGTGTCTAGTGTGGAAACTCATACTGGTTGGTGAGAGTACGGCAGGTCACGGTTCGAGACCCTGCTCATAGCGTGAGGGGAAAGTGTGTTCATCCATGGGAGTCACGGGAGGTCTTCCTCCTGTCGGGAAAGTCGTCGCCTCAGGGAAGGCTGAGGTCGAGTCATGGCCGTATGGTAAGACGTGTCTGCCCATGGTGGGAGGCAGGTATATACACCAAGGGGCGGATTCGAACCCTAACTTCAAATCCGACCAGGTGGCGTATATTCATAGAAATATTTGTCATGCCATCGGTGCCGTAATAAAGTCCATGTGCTACTCCCACAGAGTTGAGGTTGGGACACAGCACAAAACACTGGGTGACTAGTATCAGTGTCTTTTAGCCTACGTGTGGCCGAGGTAGTTAGACGTCACTCCCAGGGTTCGAATCAGACCCCTGGTGTATATTATCCATACATCTAAGAACGCAATGAAAACTCTACGGACGGTGAAAACCACATTTCATGGATACCCACTGGTTAAACACTCAAAATGAAGAACTCATTGTTAATCTCCACACTGTGTTATCAGAAGGGGTCACATTACCGCCAGTTCTAACTATAAGCACAGGAGAGCGGGGCAACCATGGATAGAATTGAGATTGCCTAAAAAGATGTACATAGGTTGTTGAAGGATCTACAACCCTATGTGGAACATGGCCTTAATGATGGCTCACCCTATGTATTTAAGGATGTAGGGAACACTCAACGGATAGATTTTGATCTTTTGAGTTCCGAAGAAGTGGTACAAGTGCCAAGGGAAAGAAAGAGACCAAATGTGCTTATCTTTAAGAAAGGTGACGGGGAAAACGTGTTGCCTTACAATCCTGCGTCACTGACAAGCACCGTGTGCAAAACACTGAGGGAAAATTATCATAAATCAGTAGATGAGTATTTGAAAGGGAAAAATTAATGAAGTGAAATACAGTATAAGTTCAGAGAAAAGAAGTCATCCTAAACGAACCTTCTGAACTTCAGTGTCTGTCTGCTCTTAGATTGCTGGAAAGCATATGAAGCTGTCCTTCAAAAGAAATCAGTTAAAACAAGAATGGAATTTTAGTTCAAGAATGGAACAGTTATGATGGCAGTGGTACCCTGTCAATCTGGGTTGATATATAACGAGTGGCGTCCCGCAGGGTTCAGTCCTGGGGCTGCTGTTGTCTCTGATGTAAGTGACTTGCCAAATGGCCTTGAAACATACCTCGACGTGCTGGATAATAATGTCACTTTGATGAGAAAGCCACTGAGTATCCAGGGCAGTGATGACTATCAACGAGACCAAGAGGGTCCTCAGTCATGGTGAATTACATGGTTAATGACACTCAGCTCAACGATATGATAGTTAACAAAGGAAGGGAAGGAAGCCAGTCATCATCGTCCTCTGTCATCTTGCAAGATGTAGATTAAAGGAAGGTACGTGTACAATGGACATAGAGGATTTAACCTGTTACCAGAGAAGCACATCTATTTATATATCTTGTACTTGTCTGCCGTTTTCCGCGTTAGCGAGGTAGCGCCAGGAACAGAAGAAGAAAGGCCTCATTTGCTCACATCCATTCTCTAGTTGTCATGTGTAAAGTACTGAAACTATAGCGTTCTATCCACATCAAGGTGGCACAAACCCTTTCATGGCTTCCCCCGGTCGCTTCGTATGTCCATGTCTGGTCCACTGACAGCACGTCGCTCCCTGTATACCACGTCGCTCCAATTTACTCTAGCTCGTGCCAAGAGCACTTGAAAGCTTTTTCACCCCACCTTTCTATCTCTAATTTGGTTTCTCACTTTTCCTTGTCTCCACTTCTGACACATTATCCCCTTCATCAACCTCTACTCATTCATGCTCTCCATATCTCCAAACCATTTCAAGACACCTCCTCAATCATACTTCTCTTACTACCGCATTTTTCTCTTATCCTAGTACTTCTTCCCCCATCAGCCCTCCTCATATCACATATTGTCCTCAGACATTTCATTTCCAACACACTTTCACTCTCTCACACCCCCTCTTATCCAGAGCGTACGCCTCGCATACATAAAACACCTTCGGGATTACTATACCTTCAAGCATTTTGCCCTACTAGATGATAACCTCTTTCCATACATTTCTCAATGTGCCGAGGACCTTCGCCCTCTCACCCACCCTATGACACCTCAGCTCCCATGGCCCTATTCGCTGTCATATCCACTCTCAAAGATCTAAAACATTCCACCTCCTGACCTGTAGCATAACACATGTTATACACCTATAACAATCAGTTACCAAAGACACGGTTTAAAAGTCTAATGCTATCATACCATCCTTCCCAGGGGCACTGCCCTCGTCCCTGGAAATGGCAACACCAAGTTCAGATGCAGCAAACAGCACATCACATTCACCATATAACTTGTTTATCATGAACGGTGTGAGATCATCTCTGTCTTTGAGATATTCCCAGTCATAGACGACAGCATGTGGAAAAAAAAATAGCATGTTGTTGATAGATTATTGGCGTTTTGAAGTAGGTTAAAATGGGATACTTGTTTTTGCTTTCAACTTTTCCTGAGATTTTATTTCTGATGCCTTTCCAGGCTTGGTAAAGAGGAGTGTGTTGACTTATTCAAATACCAAACCGTTCCAAATCAATTTGCCTTATTCTGGTCATTCGTTCCCTCGCTGCAGCAAGCCATGTTTTATATAGCTCTAGTATTTGGGGAGTTCGAAGCTGTCTATATAACTTTTACCTATTTGCAGCGCTATCGGCTTAGGGTCTTTCAGTTTTGGTCATTATAGCACAGTGTGGTCTGTTGTGAGGTCCATTCCTTCTACTCTGTAAAGATAGGCCACTCTACTTAAAGAAATCATATAAAATAGTCTAAAAGTCAGAATTAAATGTTTGCTCATTTTTGATCTCCTAAACTTTGTGTGCTAGTTTGAAATCAGATCTATGACCCAAGTTTCTCGTTCTTGTTTCACTGGTTAGGTTCAATTTTGGCACCAGGTAAGTTGACGTTAGCTATACTTATTGTAGCTTCCGTTGATGAATGGTGAATAATGTCCATCGTCAACAATGTCAGAATTATGAGATCTTTATGACACAGCCAACTCGTCTGTTGAGGATTCCTCCATAGGCGTGTGTTGAATGATGCTAGGCATTTGGTGTGCTGAGTACGGAATACCCGACGTGCTTTTTGATGCTCTGGCATTGCAGCCCGTCAGAGCTATTGGGAAGATATTGGTCAGTGAGTTAATGACTGTTCTACGTACATTGAACAAACTTTTTTCGATCCGGCATTACATGATTCCGTAAATGCGTAATTGACGTTCGGGTTTGCCAGGAAGTGTTTGCCATTCTTGCAGACCTATGGCATTAATGACCTCAGTAGCAACCTTGTGGTAGTGATCACAATATCTCCTTTATCTATAAAGGCAACGTTCCAGCTGAGTGTCCTGATGCCACTAATACAGCTGTGCAGCGTTCCTGTTAATGCATCGTCCTTCTAACTTGTGTTCTCTCTTGATAATATCTAGTCTCTCATGCATTTGCATTGGTTTAACATGGCGTGTTCTACTTCGTCGTGGGAGGCAGGTTCGGTGCGTCACCAGCAGGTGACGGGAACACTTGTACGTGGTGACGACAAGGGGGGCAAACGTGTTCAGATATACTGACGTACTCTGTGATATGCTGCAGGAGCTCAGTGTGAGGGATACTGAGCAACACAGAGCTATAATGCTCCTCAAAAGTGTAAAGATTAATGATACTGTAAGACAGGGTAATACTGCAGACTGCGATGCCTCACACAGAGATGATGATTAGGGACATGAATGAAGAAGAAGTTGAAAAAAAATCTGTTCTATAATATAGTCCCTAAACAGCTCAATGGTGAAGGTAACGAGAGACCTATGCAATATGGAGCCTTCTTGCCGATGTTATCGAACACTCACTACTTAAATGTCTTGTACTCACACCCCCCCCCCCCACACACACACACGCCATTACCACACTTCTTGACCAGTGGTCCCTCCCGGTGGACGTGGTGGACTTCCTGAGCTCTGCGGGAGCCCCATAGAAGAGGATCCTGGCGTAGGACGGTAAAGGCATAGATGTGCCAGTGTCAAAATTGCCTTCATGGGTTCCTTTTCATGAAAAATGTGTCTGGGTCAATGATTTACGCTGCGTTTTTGATCCATGTTATGGAGTCCTTGACCAGCCTTGGGGAACATAGTGGAAGGGACTTGCCTGTCCTACCCTAAGAAGGTGGGACGACGAGGGACAGAGACTGTACGTAAAGTCAGGGAGCTGGTGTACAGGCAGAGGAGATGGACGCCATATGTGAGAGAGAGATGGGTGTGGGTGGGGTAAAATATGACTACGGCTTATAAGTGCTAGAGTGAAGTGGTGATTACGATACTGAACAGGCCTCCTTCAGAATAGGGAGGAACCACTGAACTACAGTTTCACACACAAAACCCTTCTTACCTGAATGGTCAGGTCACTCTGTGAACTCAGGTCGCCCACCTGAACACGTGACCAAACCCCTGCATAGCTTTTTACTCTCACTCTGCTAAATAGGGTCTCAGGATGTAGACGGAAATTATACAGAACTCCTGTTTTTCTGTTTTTTATTCTCCGAATAGTGGGTTTTGTGGAATAATGGAATATATTAAATATACAATTATTACAAGCTTGATTATAGAATCTGATGATCCCAAAATATGATTTTCCCGTCGGAATCCTTTTCAGCATGAAAAACATTACCTATACTGTGACTTTAAAACAAATCTATTCTTTTGAAGAAAGCTGACAAAAAGGGCAGGCAATAGATCAGGGATTTTTTTTTTTTTTACCAGAAAAACCTTTTTCTTTCAAATCTGGAAAATAAAACAATGAGTCTTCTTTCCTTGAAATAAATATAGAATATGTCGAAAAAAGCCACTTTGGGTCGACATATAGCGTATTATTATGAAGGTAATAATTTGGAATATATTCACTATACAATTATTCAAACCTTAGTTACAGAATCTGGTAATCCTAGAACACGATTTTCACACCAGAATCCATTTAAGCAAGAAAACATTATCTATACTGTGATTTTAAAGCAAATCTATTTTTTGAAGAAAACTGACAAAATTCTCAGGTAATAGTTCAGGATATTTTTTACGAGAAAAAAAAAATTTTGTTTCATAACTGGAATGTAATACAATAAAAGTTTTTTCTTCCGTGAAATAAAGAGAGAAAATGTCGAAAAACGCCACTTTGGGTTAACATATAGCGTATAATTATGAAGGTAACAATTATGGAATATATTTGATATACAATTATTAAAAGCTCGATTAGGGAATCTGATCATCTTTGATCAAAACACGATTTTCTCGTCAAAATTCTTTTCAGCATGAAAAACATTACCTATACTGTGATTTTAAAACAAATTAATATTTCTAAGAAAACTGACAAAAACCGCAGGTAATAATAGTTCATGGTATTTTTTAAAACAAAAAAGTTTTGTTTGAAAACTGTAATATAACATAATGAAAGTCTTTATTCCTTGAAATAATATTGAAAATGTCGAAAAACGCCACTTTGGGTTGACATATAGCGTATGATTATGAAGGTAAGAATAATAATGGAATGTATTTAATATACAATTATTAATAGCTTAATTACAGAATCTGATGATCCCCAAAACACGATTCTCACACCAGAATCCTTTTCAGCATGAAAAACATAACTTATACAGTGATTTTAAAGAAATCCATTTTTTTTTTTTCAAGAAAGCTGACAAAAACCGCAGGTACTTTTTACGAGCAAAAAAAATTTGTTTTATAACTGAAATATAACATGATGAAAGTCTTCTTTCCTGAAAATACAGATAGGAAATGTCGAAAAACGTCACTTTGTGTTAATATAAAACGTATGATTATGAAGGATATGATAATGGAATATGTATTTAATACACAATAATTAAAAGCTTAATTACAGAATCTGGTGATCCCAAAATACGATTTTAACATTAGAATCCTTTTCAGCATGAAAAACATTACCTATACTGTGATTTTAAAGCAAATGTATCTTTTGAATAAAACTGACAAAACCTGCAGGTAATATAGTTCAGGGTATTTTTTACAAAAAAAAAAAAAAAAGAAATTTGTTTCAAAACTGGAATATAACATAATAAAAGTCTTCTCTCCTTGAGGTAAAGATAGAAAATGTCGAGAAACGCCACTTTCGTTTGACACCTAGCGTATAATTATGAAGGATATAATAATAGAATATATATCTAATATACAATTATCAGAAGCTTACAGAATCTGATGATCCCAAAACACGATTCTCACATCAGAATCCTTTTCAGCATGAAAAACATTACCTATATTGTAATTTTAAAGTATTTCTTTTGTAGAAAACTGACAAAAAACAGCAGGTAATAGTTCAGGGTATTTTTTAGGCGAAAAACCTTTTTCTTTCAAAACTGGAAGATAGCATAATGAAAGTCTTAATTCCTTGAAATAAAACTGGAATATAACATTATGAAAGTCTTTTTTCCTTGAAAAAAAAAAAAGACAAAAAAATGTCGAAAAACAGCACTTTGGGTTGACATAAAGCATATAATTATGAAGGTAATAATAACGGAATATATTCAATATACAATTATTAAAAGCTTAATTACAGATTCTGATGATCCGAAAACACGATTTTCACATCAGATTCCTTTTCAGCATGAAAAACATTACCTATAGTGTGATTTTCAAGCTAATCTATTTTTGCAGAAATCTGACAATAACCACAGGTAATAATTCAGAGTATTTCTTTTACGAGAAAAAAAGTGTTTGTTTCAAAACTGGAATATAACATAATGAAAGTCTTCTTTCCTTGAAATAGAAATAGAAAATGTAGAAAAACGGCACTTTGGGTTGACATATAGCGTATAATTATGAAAGTAATAATAATGGAATATATTTGATATACAATTATTTAATGCTTAATTACGGAATCTGATGATCCGAAAACACGATTTTTGCATCAGAATCCATTTTAGCACGAAAAACATTAACTTTACTGTGATTTTAGAGCATTTTTTTTTTTTAAGAAAACTGACGAAAACCGATTGTAATAATAGTTAAAGGTATTTTTTTTTACGAGAATTGTTTTTTTTTTCAAAACTGGAATATAACATAATAAAAGTCATGTTTCCTTGAAATGAAGACAGAAATGACAAAAAACGGCAATTTGAGTTGAAAAGTAGCGTACAATTATGAAAGTGATAATAATGGAAGATATTTGATATACAATTACCAAAAGCTTAATTACAGAATCTGATGATCCCAAAACACGATTTTCACACCCAAATCCTTTTCAGCATGAATAATATTACGTATACTGCGATTTTAAAGGAAATCTATTTTTTGAAGAAAACTGAAAAAACCGGTGGTAATAGTTCAGGAAATTTTTTGCGAAAAAACATTTTTTTTTTTCAAAACTGGATTATAACATAATGAAAGTCTTCTTTCCTTGAAGTAAAGATAGAAAATGTCGAAAAGCGCTACTTTGGGTTGATATATAGAGTATAATTTTGAAGGTAATAATAATGGATTTTATTTACTATACAACTATTAAAAGGTTAATTACAAAATCTGATGATCCTAAAACACGATTACCACATCAGAATCCTTTTCAGCAGGAAAAACATTACCTATACTGTGATTTTAAAGCAAATCTATTTTTTAAGAAAACTGACAAAAACTGCAGGTAATAGTTCAGGGTAATTTTTACGAGAAAACTTTTTATTTCAAAACTGGAATATAACACAATGAAAGTCTTCTTTCCTAGAAATAAAGATAGAAAATGTCGAAAAACGCCCCTTTGGGTTGACATATTGCGTATTATTATGAAGGTAATAATTATGGAATATAATTAATATACAATTATCCAAAACTTGATTACAGAATCTGATGATCCCAAAACACAATTTTCAAATCAGTATCTATTTCAGCATAAAAAACATTACCTATATTTATGTGAAAATCGTGTTGTAGGATCATCAGAGTCTGTAATTAAGCTTTTATCCACATCTTTCAATTCTGCTCTCACTTCTCTCATCGATCTGTATCTCGTCTAGACACAGCTTCCTCAATTAACTCAGACTTGGACAGGATATTTTAGTGGGGTACACAGAATCTAGTTGAGTTTAATGCCTCCAAGACCGAATTTCTACCCATCTCTCTATCGAAAATTCATCACAACTCTCATCTCACCTTTGACGGTTCTTTAAATCCACCTCTTGACTCAATGAACATACTTGGTATTACTGTAACATCCAATCTTTCTTGGAAACCACACATTACAAGAATGGTGAAGTCTGCAACTAAGAAACTGGGCTTCCTGTTTAGATGTCGAAACTTCTCTTCTGAACAGTTGCTCCGTTTATTCAAAGGATTGATTCGTCCTTGTATGGAGCACTGCTCTCACATTTGGGATGGTTCTAGCTCTGTATCTTTATTTGACAGAATTGAGTCGAAAGCGGTCTAACTTATAAACTGTCTCAGGCTAGCTTCCAGACTTGACCCCCTTGCCCTACTGCGCAATTTTGGTTCACTTTCCCTCTTCTATAGGTATTACTTTGGTTTTTGCTCCCGAGAGCTGGCTGCTTGTGTGCCCCCACCACTAGCTAGTACACGCAATACTAGGCAAGCTGCTGCGTCACTTGATTATTGTGTGGCCATCGGCAACTCAAGGGTGTGCCGTTTTGATACTTGCTTCTTTCCCTGCACGTCGATGCTCTGAAACTCTACCTTCTCATGTCTTTCCCAAAAACTATGACCTGGCACTTTTCAAAAGACAGGTCTTTCACTTTCTCAAAAATTCGTAAATACCTTCCCTTGTCTTTTCTTTTTCTGTTTCTTAATTCTTTCTATATTTCAATTGGCGCCTGGCCTTGATGTAGACTTTTGTCCGTGAGTGGAGCCTTCAACATAAAATAGGGGAAAAATATATGGGTGTGAACATCATGGGAATCAGTACATGACTATAAAAGCAATTGGGTACAGATAAAGGTATGTACATAGGGTAACCTTGTCAGAAAAAATACTTTACATGACAAGAGTAAATAGAAGATAAGGTCAGGATGTTATGAGAAGTTATATAAGGAAAGACTACTGTTTAGGGATAACAACAGTTACCAATGAGGTGTAAGAGATCCCATATAACTACAGTTACCAGTGAGCGGTAAGAGACTCACATAGCGACAGTTACCAATGGGTGGTAAGACTTACATAACGACAGTTGCCAATGAGTGGTAAGAGACTCATCACGACAGCTCCAGTGAGCGGTAAAAGACTCACAAAACAACAGCTATCAATGAGCGATAAGACACTGATAATGGGGTCAGCAAAAACGGATAAAGACTGCAATCATGATGATACATAAAAACGTAAAAATACTTGCATTAGAAATCACAGAACAAGAATTTAAACAACGCACTGACTTCATGCAACTTATGGAAGACGGCAGAGAATGGGTGATTCATGTGGTGCTCATGAATAAGGATAAATACATGTTGCTTTGAGATGATTTGAAGAAAGTCAACATGACGCTTTGATACATTCCATCCCGAAGAAGGGTGACCGTTCTGACCCTTCTATCTATCGTCCTGTTGCTTTGACATCTACCATTTCCAAAGTCTTCGAATCCATCCTCAACTCCCATATCCTTAAGCACGTCGAAAATCACAGTCTTCTCTCTGATGACCGGTTTGGCTTCCGAAAGGCGAGATCCACTGGTGATATTCTCTCCTATCTGTCTAATGTCTGGTCATCATCCCTGGAAGAATCTGGGGAGTCATATGAAGTTGTCCTTGACATATCTAAGGCTTTTGACAGAATGTGGCACTGGGGTCTCATCTCTAAGCTTCCCTCCCTCACTTTGCTCCTTCATATCTAGCCTCCATTCCGGTCGATCTATCTCTGTGGTTGTTGATGGATCAGCCTACCCCTTTTCTCCAGTAACAGCGGTATCCCTTAAGGTTCTGTCCTGTCCCCTACACTTTTAATTTTTTCTTTTTTCTCAATGCTTTCCTCTCCTCCACAAATAACCCAATTCATTCATATGCCGAGGACTCAACACTACATTCATCCACATCCTTCAATTCAGCTCCCTCTTCTCTCACTCGATCTGCATCTCTTCTTGACACTGCTTCCTCAAAAAACTCAGACTTGGACAGGATATCTCAGTAGGGTATACAAAATCTTGCTGAATTTATTGCCTCAAAGACCCATTTTCTATCCATCTCTCTATCGAAAATTCCTCACCACTATCGTCTCTCCTTTGACGGTTCTGTAATTCCACCTCTTGACTCAATGAACATACTTGGTATTACTGTAACATCCACTCTTTCTTGGAAACCCTGCATTACGAGAATAGCCAAGTCTGCCTCTGAGAAACTGGGTGTCCTTGTTTAGATGTCAAAACTTCTCTTCTGAACTGCTTCTCCGTTTATACAAGGGATTGATTCGTCTTTATATTGAGTAATGGTCTCACATTTAGGGTGATTCTAGCTCTGTTTCCTTACTTGACAGAGTCGAGTCGAAAGACATACCCCTTATAAACTGTCCCGGCTATCTTTCAAACTTGACCCCCTTGCCCTGTTCTAAGGTTCTTTCTTTGGCTTTTGCTCCCGAGAGCTGGCTGATTGTATGCCCCCACCACTAGCTAGACCACGCAATACTCGGCAAACTGCTGCGTCACATGATTATTGTGTGGCCCATCGGCAACTCAAGGGTGGGCCGTTTTGATGCCTGCTTCTTTTCCCACACGTCGAAGCTTTGGAGCTCTCTACCTTCCCATGTCTTTCCCAATAACTATAACCTTGCACATTTCAAAAGACAGGTCTTTCACTTTCTCAAATATTCTTAAATACTTTCCCTTGTCTTTTCTTTTTCCGTGAGTGGAGCCTTCAACATAAAAAAAGTCCCACAGAAAACGAGCATAGGTACGTGATGAACGTAGTACTTTCCAGTCCTTCAGAAAACTGACACAGGGATGCGATAAACGAACCATCGTACCAGTCCCTTAGAAAAGGGACATAATGACGTAATAAACGTAACACCGTGACAGTCCCTCAGAAAAAGGATAAAAGCACGTGATACAAGTAAAGCCGTGCCAATATCTCTGAAAACAGAGAGACGTGATAAACATAGCCCAGTACCAATCCCTCAGAAAATGGACAGAGAGGAATGATAAACGTAGCGCCGTGCCAGTCCCTCAGGAAACAGTCAGACTGCTAATGATTTGATGTTTGAGGCTCAGGGTTTTTATGATGGTAAAACAGAAACAGCATAGAAGGGTAAATTAATGAGATATGCGATAAGGTCAGTAAAGTTTACAAGGAAACTAACGAGTATACTTTATGTGTGATTAAATGAAACAGACACTTACGCAAAGCTTAAAGGAATATAAAGGTAAACTTTTGGTTTAACTTTCAACGAATAACAGGAACAAGAGTTATTTCTATGA
>JAYMFT010079137.1:0-14347 GCA_038088735.1 Panulirus argus | reverse complement strand
TATATATTGAAAATAAGTTCCTAGAAATGTGCATGAACGAAAGTCTTTGAGGAAGGAATAGTCTAGTGGCTTACAGCAGACAGCTGGCAAGTCATGAAGAGATGACGGATGCAGTGGGAGAACTAAACAAGGCTAAAGCATTTCTGATGAATATCCCAGATGAACAGTTTGAGATCAGGCGCAATGGAATTTTTCAAAAGTGTGCAGGTGGTGGTGTGAAAGGAAAATTTCGTCTCGTGTAACGAAGTGAGTTTATAATCAGAGTGAAAGAATATAAAGAGCTCGAGTAGTAGCGTGGATGTACATGTTTCACTCTTAGCATATTGGATATGGCTCGAGGATTGGTGTGAATGACCTGAGAGGCTGTGTGTACCTGGTACATCCCATACAAATCGTAATCGAAGCAACGACGATAGAGAGTAAATAGATATAGAGTCTTAGCTAGATATTCAAATAAGGACTTCCTTGCAGAAAAAGGAGGTATTGCTGTTTGTGAGCGTCAGTCTTAATTGTATACCCAAAATTATATCGGATATAAATAATAATAAACCTATTTTCATAAGCAAATAATAGTAGCATTAACTCACAAGCTTTCACAGACACCAGATGTGCACGAAAGGCTTTATCCTGGGTAACAGAAATTTGCAATGAACGCGATTCGACTGTAATGGAAAATGTGGCATAACAGTGTCAAAGCGTGGAGGATCCCTCTCCATTAGCTCGGGGCTCGGGAATCACCCTGCCTGATTGTCCCTGAACATTATTAATTGAGAAACCTCCTCAAGACTGAAAATATAGTAAACTTGATTCTAGATACAAGCGCGATTTGTCAGTATTATTGTTTAAAGAAAGGTTTGGTACAAGTGATTTTTAATTGTGCTGTTAATGAAGTTTTCTTTACGAGTTTTATATTCAGTAAGACAACTGTGTCATTTGAGAAAAGCAGATTAAAATCTCACAGCTCTTGACAAAACTAATCTAGGATAACTTCATACATGAAGACGAAATTGCCGGAGCCTCGACTCTATTTTGTGAGGTATTCACGCTAGTGGAGAGAAAAGGTTTACCAAAATGCAGCAATGGGTAATTTTCTAGCACTATGGTAATATGTTGAAACACTGGGATAAAATAAAAAAATCAAAAACCCAAGAGACTTAAGTAAAAAGAATCCAATGATCATTGTATAAACGTAATGAAACAAACAAACAAAAAAACATAGAAGTGAAATTAAACGTCAGCGTGAATATTATATTGTTGGAAACAGGAAGAGCAGTCTTTAAGAATTCTGTCATTATATCAACCACGAAAGCCATCATCCAAACAATTGGTCCTTCATTTACATAAGATTGAGACTTGGTATATGATGATGGCAGAAATATGGCAGATACATTTAACTCATTTCTCGTCTGCAGTTACCCCTAAAAACGTCTTCTACTGTCTGTGCTAACTGATGGTGACGTTCGGCAATATACATACACAGTCAGTATACAGTGCCAGCATTATTTGTACAATTAACCTGATCAAAAGGGCAGGAACTTGTAATATTTAGTAAGAATTACCCGACTACAACAGAAAAACATGAATTAAAGATGGTATTGGCCTTCACTGTTTTCTCTTTAACTGGGAAATGCTATTAAGAACAGAGTTTGTGAATGTAACACAGATATTCAAAAAAGGTAAAAATTTCCCACTTATGAAAACCGTTATTCAAGACCAAAATAATGATCATCTAAATTTTATAAGATTATTATTTAGTCACCGCTTTACACTATGGTTTTCAACGCCATGACTGATTTGTCGAAAAAAAAAACTATACCTTTTATGATGCAATCAGTATTTATGACGGGAGTAAAGCAGATAACTGCTAAAAATACCCTCTCCTTTTATAAATGGTGGTGTTGACTGGCAGCAAACAGTCGGGCCTCAAATTTGTTTGACGTGACAAATGGAGTGGCGCCCCGACCTTGGATTTGTTGTATTTATATGTAATAATAACATCAGCAACTGATGGTGTTGTAGAACATCAAAAATCGCTGATGACACTAAACTGGAAACTAAACTTACAACTTTAGCAGATTGACGCAAAGAAAAAAAAATGGCCAAATGGGTTCGCAAGTGGCACATGATATCAATAAATCTTGATTGCAATGAATTTTCATAACAATGAATTTTGTTATTTAATTCTGATATCAACAAATCCCGGAAAAACAAAAACGACAAACTGTCGTAAGAATTGTGCTGGCGACCTGAAGCCATATAAAAGTACGTATGTCTTAAGAAAAAGGCGGTTCCTGAGTAAGCCTCTCGAATGTAAAGCTGAGTAAGAAATCTCACTCTGAACCACTCACTCCTGTCTTGCAACCTTGTTTATTGTGTTCAGGTTTGGTTGCGCTACTCGGAAAGGACAATGGCAGGACAGTGTACACCGCTGAGCTGATAAGATGATTTTCAGGCTTGCAAGAAAGAGAAACTACTTAGGAGACTTAAGCTTACTTAATCTAAGCAAGGGAAGGTTAATCGATGATCTCGATGTCTACAACTATTTGCGAGTTCACCAATCTGTTTTCAGGCACAGTATTGGATATATGCTCATACGGAGGCGTTTCATTTGCAACGAGTGAAAGTAAATTTTTCTTCTATTAGTATTATTGACGTATACAATGACCTGCCTATGGTAGCATTAACGAACATTGCTATAAGCACTTTACAAATACTTCGCTTCGAGTCCACGACTGACATTACTCGCGCCTCCGAAGTTGTAAAGTTTGCGGGCATGACTCCTCGCTTTGTCTTGCTACTCTTTTCACACAAAACTATTTTCTATCTATTCTGCTGTCACAAACAGCCTCGAATGTACCATATAGTTTGTTGCTAATTGCAATCCTTTGTGAAAACTAGAGACGCAAAGGCAAGCTGATGATCACTCCACATATCGCAAAGCTATTATTTGAAAGTGAGACTTTTCTAGAGATTTGTGTTCTCTCTTTACTCACTGAAGTAAGCAAATGTTCCCAGGGACGTTTCAATATGATGAGTGCAGAAGATCTGCACTAGACCTCACTTGGTTTCACTGTGAACAGTTGGTAAGACAGTGTTGGTGAGCGCAGCATTTTGAGGTACCTCTGCCCTTCTCTTCTTCATCATGTACATGTAGAGATATCTGACAATGGTCCTGCAAAGTTGTTGACTGTCATGAAATACCTTGACCAGAAACCGTTGGCTAGAATGATTTAGAGACCAGAGTCCACGTTGCTGTGAGAAGTTGAGAGGTTATATCGGTACGTAAGAATAATGCTCACGATTCATTTTCAGTCCTAAATTATCCTGAATCGATGAGAGACAGCTAAAGCTTTACATAAGGACAAAAGACAAAAGAGGGATATTTCAAGTCTGACGGATCCATAAATAATGCAGTTTCGGCTTTGAGAACAGATTTTCTGAAACAGTCTTATCCTTATTCAACTTGTCTTCTTATTCTCCAAGTTGTGGAAAAGCGCGGATACGGACAACATATTGATTCAGTGAGTCTGCAAGACTGTAATGAGACGCTCCTATGAAACGCATATACGTTACGGTATCTTATCTACTATTCAGAAGACAGAGTTCTTCTTTCAAGGCAAAGATATAAGGTACAAGAGTGGCAAAGAATATGAAAAAAGATTGTTTGGGGGAATTACCTGCATCCGTCGTGTCAAAAAAGAAAAAAAATATAACCTTTGATGGGGAACATACTCGAAGTGATGTTGAGGGCTTAACATTTCCACTAGCTACATAAAAAGCACAACTGGACTGAGAAAGTACAGAAACGGTGTTTCCAAGACCCTTTGCCTTGACTCTGATTTTATCTGACGGTAAATTTCTTTTTTTCTCTTACAATTTTCTTAATCTGTAACTTTTAGATTTATAATTCGTAGAAAATACATGTGCTCTTGCCGATAACAGTGCTTAGATCCTGCTGTCATTTGATAAGGGAAATAAAATTCCTGCATAACGAGACCTCCATCAAGAAAAAAAAAAATCAGAAAAAAATAAGTACTTTTCATGTATGTCTTATGACTTCTACAGGCAAAGGAAAACAGCGCGTTGACGAAAGCCTTTATGATATCTCTGACGTTGACTTATAGGGGGCAGGTTATTCAGCAGCATTTCGGCTACTGAGAGTAACGATGTCCTCACCAGTGATGGTAAGTTTAGTATAGACTGAGGACAGAGGGGTGTGATGCGAATTAGAAGAAAGGGAATCTGGAAATCAATTTTTCTTCAGCAAGCTTTATATATATATATATATATATATATATATATATATATATTGTTTTTTCCTATTTACATATTTACAAACAGGAATCGACGTCACAAATGAAAAGGCCTATGGCTTGGCTGTGTGTACGAGGGAGGTATTTTCTAACTAGATATAAAGGTCTATTCTGTCTGATGGTTACGAAAAACACAAACTAAACGAAGATACTACATTCTCTAACTGAATAAAAGAAATTTCCTTTATCCATTGCTACTTCCCAATCCAATTCACTCAAAACAATAAGGCTGCGAACGTGAGTATTTTCTCACCAAAGGCGTAAATGTTGAAGAGATTTAATAGATTCTTTGCTGTTAAATCCGAGTATATCTACGCTTTTGAGTTAAATCTTGCCTTCAGTCTTCAGTAGTATCGTCAAACAGACGATACTACTTAATGTGTACGATATATCAACGAAAAATAAGACATCTGGAGACAAATTCTAGTCCTATGCTTTTACAAGTGGAATCTGTTCTAGGTTCTGGGTGATGTTATTTCCTCCGTGTGAAATAATCTTTTAGCTATTACAGAATTAACTTGTGTTGACGCTGTAAAGTCAGGATTAAAGACAAAAGTCGGTGACCAGCTTTACGGATATGCAAAATCATGGAATTTTCAAACTGAAAAACGAAATGAAAAAAATGATCTCCCTATATGCTGTGCCAACGAAAATCTTCCACTTCTTGAGAAATATAGATTCATGCATCGAGTTTCCCTGGTCAGAGAATCTCATAGGCAAGAATCCCGACATCCTTCACCAAAGGCCAACCAAGAACATCAAATCACTATATGCTGGTTTTCCTTAGGACGTGGAAGATACGCGTATGTTCCTTGATGTGGCAGACACGATATGAAGTGGTGCATCATGAACGGAGGACTGGCGCTCACTCCCAGGCGGACGGTGCCGTCTGATTGCGGGGCAACACAAAACCTGGAGTCTCTTTATTCAACAGCTGGGCATCGATCATCGTCTCACAGGCACGGGTCGCGAGAGTTGTTGGAAAACTGCCAAGCAAAGAAACCTCAAAGATGACTGAACCTCTGAATCACACACTGAATTGTATTCCGTCCCGTTTGACTACTCAACGTCCGGTTACAAGAACAACAACTACAAAGTCGAATATTGTCTTAGGCAAAAGATTCCTCGTGAAACGAATCGGGAAATCTGCTGTAAATACGATGATACCCAGGCGTTTCCCGTAGAACTGAACCCCTGCTTCCCTGAAAGGCCAAAGGATACTTCAGGAAAACTCTGGTTTCCTTCCGAACCAGAGACTGTATCAGAAATGACAACGATCTTTAGGAAACTATTTGAAGAGAAATGGAGATGGACAAGACAAGTTTCCTCGTGGATTAGAAAACTCGTCGTGAGAGAGAGACCTGGAATCTTCCTCGTTGTGTTTGTTTAACAACCTGGGAAACTTTGTGAAGATTGCGAAGTTTGAATGAAGAATGTCTGCCTGATTGTACGTAAGATGCGGCAGGAAATACGAGGGTCTGAGAGGCAAAAGGATCGTTCTGTCTTGAGATCTTTCTGCGATGCAGGAGAGCTGGTTTACGCAGAGAAAGACGTTGGAAAATTAAGTGAAATACATATGACTTACAGTGAAGTGAATACGTACACTGCTGACTCACAGTGAAGTGAATAAATAAACTGCTGACTCACGGTGAAGTGAATACGTACACTACTGACTCACAGTGAAGTGAATACATACACTGCTTACTCAAAGTGAAGTGAATACATACTCTGCCGACTCACAGTGAAGTGAATACTTAGACTGCTGACTCACGGTGAGGTGAATACGTACACTGCTGACGCACAGCGAAGTGAGTACATACACTGCTGACTCACAGCGAAGTGAGTACATACAATGCTGACTCACAGTGAAGTGAATACATACACTGCTGACTCAAGGTGAGATGAATACGTACACTGCTGACTCACAGTAAAGTGAATACATTCACTACTGACTCACAATGAAGTGAATACATTCACTGCTAACCAAGACGAGAAAGCTATCAAACGCGATTACTGCTGTATCTATATCCATGACCACCCTAGACTATGATTGTTGTTATGCAGAGGAATAGAAAGGAATTTGAACAGCAACAGACAACTGGGTCCTTTCGAGGCCTTTCAATCTTTTTAGTTGCTTAGACCACTGCACAACGTCATCCATAAGAAGCGAGACGCTCAGATGGAGGATCAGTCTTTGTGAAACATATTCTGGTACTTGCTGATTTGTTGATGAATTAGAATACCCTGGATTTCCTAGAATAAAAATTTGTAAAATCTTTCGAGGAGTTAAATATAGATTCTTATTGTAAGAAAAGTCTAAAATACTGTTCTGGAAGTAATGATACCACTCGCATTCATCCTTATCAAGACATACGACACCCTCTCGTGCGCAAACTGTTTCAAAGAACTCAGGTGGCCGAGTGAAGGCAACTAGATAAAACTTTCTAACTTCAGACCAGACCTCTTCCAAAATGTTAAGAGAAACCAGTCTACGATTGTCATGGTCTTAGAGAACTCCATTTCAACTTATCACAAACACTGCAGTGTCGCGTTTTAACTCAAAGGGATGCTGAAAAGATTCTGAAAGTTTGAAGGTTTATTGTAAGGTTTAGATTCAGCTGATGGTAACTTCGTTCTTAAAACCAATTAAGCCTGACAAAGTTGCATGACAGGTTATGTCTTAGGAGGACCTTAAGACAACCCTGGTTGAGTAAAACGTCGCTAATCAGAACCTACATGAAATATGTTTCTACCTAGGGTGAGGAGGACCCTATTGAACTCTGTTTCCATTTCATTTATCAGCAGTAGATTACGTCCAGTTGGCTGCTCAAGAACGAAAATATTTTGCGGTATCATCTTTCTTAAAAGACGGCTGTCGGTTCTAGTCGTCTTTAAGGTAAGGAACGTCTTTCAGATTAGGATTTTTCCCCAATGTTTTAGCATTAAACTCAGAAGACCCGACCTGGGAGGAGGGGCTGAAATGAAAAAAGAAAAAACAAAAACAATAACAGGGACATGGGGATGTTTTCAAACGCATCCTTACAATGTTCAACCATAATTAACGTGTTCTCATTACTCATAAAAACAGATAAGTAATCTGGAGAACGATGCTTGACGAGATCTCAGTTACATCATAGAAAATCAAACATTAAATGTAAGTAATCAGCAAAATGCAACAAATCTCATTTGGTTCCTCATGGACCTATGTTGTTTCTTGAATTTTGCTGCGGATGTGGTTACTGGCATTTCCACAGTCACGAAACTCTAGTTACGAACTTCTGAACACCATGACGAAAGAAAAATATAAAAGGAGATTCTTCCGGATCATAGGATGAAATGCCATCCCGGAAATAGGGAACTGTCGACTGTCTAGGAAATTTTGAATTGAATATAGCATCGCTGAAGGACAGAATGATAAACATTATGAGTTTTTTTTTTTGCGTCGTTTTTAAGAGTCCAAAATCTGATGCAAGACAAACACATCCTACAGTGCGCTGGGGTATGGTGAAGGTCAGTGATGTGTTCTAAAAGTCTGGACATTCGTTTGTTCCAGCTACGGTTTTGCACGCTGGTGGAATTCAAAAGTTCCGAAAGTCTTGGGAACCTGTGTGATCAGATCTGTCAGGAACCATACCTGATGATCAGGCTAGGGAAGGAATGGGGTGATTTGTTTTCTCCAAGACAAGATGTACTGGTATCAAGGGAGTTATCATGAATCCTAAGTTCCGTCCAAAGAACCCTGATCTATTTTAGGTTCCAAAAGATTTTATTGGAATATAAGCCTTTTATGAGGGTCGGGCGGTGTACAGTGTTAGAAAAATGTTGTTTCTCTGCACTTTTCTGTGTGAATTCCCCTTCGTAAACCTTCAAAAGCTGAAGGCTGGTTGATTGGTTGGGATTTAGGCCTTTCCAGTGTCAGGGCCATTAAGGCCGTCAGCGTCATCCTCTGAGTAGGTCAGTGAGGTTGTTGGAAAAATCATATATCAAACGGCTTTATTCTCAGCCTCTCGATCGACCATCTTGAACAAGCAGAAATTATGGTCCAGTATTAAAGTTTTCAGAAAAGGATCTCATGATGTTTGTCGTTATTCGCGAAGCAAGGAAGGAAAGGGGCTAGTGCTCGGGATGAAAAGAAAAGGGGTTAGAGAGGGCAGTTTGGCCAGCAGATGTGAGCTGAATTGATAATGAGAGGGTGGCGCTGGGTCAGATCATAGATCTTAAGGGTAAAAAAAGTTATTGTCAACGTCAGCATTCCTTATATAGGGGATGAGGGCGAGTCACTCCTTGCGAAGTGGCTATTTCTCCTTTATGGGCAATGTAGCAAGATGGGATCCGGCCTGATGGTGCCGATTTAGTCAGTCCCTGGGGTTCAGGTGTGCCTTCTGGGATGAGCATATTTCTGCACAGCACTGCACCTCGCACCCTGAGCACGGGCGAGGTTCCTCGCTCACCTCCAAAACGAAGACTGAGAGAATTAGAAAAAGACTTCGATTCTTCGCTTCCCTTATCCTCTCCCTGACTCATTCTACTCGTGCTGAATATAGCTCGAGCAGAGTAACATCGAGGAACAGTTACAGTTAGAATGGAATACTTACTTACCCTTTAACTAACACAGAACAAAAAAAAAATGACTATAATCTGTTTCCATCTAAAAAAAAAAAAATATTGGGCGATGAGGATAATAAATGAAACAAAAACACAAAATGTCGAGAAGAGACTAATTTTGTTAAACCATTCCCTCTAGCCGACGAGGACCATAAAGGTCGAAGAGGAGATTTGGCAGGTGAAACAGGTCAGGTAAACCCACAACCACGAAAACACGAAGCAGTAAAGACAAGAACAGCAAGCAGCAGCAGTAGCAAAACAACAGCTGTCTGAGTATCGAGCAGCAATAAAGCTCTGCGAGATACGAAAGATACCATGGACTGACTGGAGAAGAATTCCCTCCGAGCGCTGACGAGAGCCAGACATTCGTGCTAAACAAATTCAAACGGATTAGTCGTCGACATGCGAAAAGTAATAGAGATATAACCTTAGGGAAAGATTCTGATGCAACATTATCATACGTTACACCATAAACACAGAATACAAAATAAGGAACTGCTTATCTCTAACCCTTCTGTATCATTAGTACCGTGGAATGAGTCACTGAAACAACTATATATACTAATCTATATCCAATAAAGCTTAACTCTCGTTCAACATGAATCTTACGTTCCGTCCAGAGAACCTTAGTATATCTGAGGTTCCAAAAGACTTCAGAGAAACAAGAGCTTTCTATGAGAGTCTGGCTGTGTACAGGGTTAGAAAATAGTTGAGTTTCTCTGCATTTTTCTTTGGAAATTCGCCTTCGTAATTCCTCAAAAACTTTAGGTTGGTTGGTTGTTTGGGGTTTAGGCCTTTCAACTACCAGGTTCATTAAGGCTGTCAGCTTAACTCTACATCCATCATCCGAAAAATCATTAACACCACAAACACTTGCACGATGCGCGTGGCCGACATGACTGAAGATTATGCTGGATACTAAATCTACACGCCAAAGTATATAAACCAATCAGAGATTTCTCTAGAGAAATTTCCTTCCCTGATCATAGATCTACCGCTCAACTGTCTGTCTTTTCTTTTTTCGTATAATCTGTAGTGAATTAAATCCTGACAATGTATCAAACAAATGTGAAACAACCGTTTTATGATTTATCAATTATCCTCACCAGAGATGACCTCAGACAGGGTAAAGAATATTCAACAAATTGGCACAAAAAATTGTAATAAAAAAGATGGAACAATAAAGAAAGCGAACACAGGGATGATTATTAAGACATATGAAAATTGCGAAATCATTCAGTCCTCTCTTCATTAAGTACGATGCTCTTCAAGCTCTGAACGGTCACAGTACAGCCCATAATACTATAAAACACAGCAGGTCATCATGCGCGGACCAAATAACCTTGGAAGTGGTGTCAAATATCGTAAGACTTTAAATCAAACCAGGAAAGTTGAAAAACTGACTTGCAACTGCTTCGAATGACTTGAACTGTTCTTGCAGCTCATCTCTCCCCAAATTAGGCTAATCTGGTTCAGGCCTCCTGTTTCTCCCGATAAGGTGTTAAACACCTAACTTTCGAAACCGTTACTCAGACGACTTTCGCTCTCCCAGTTAAAGAAAAAAAAATATTATCGTCCTGATTTTCAAGAGGAAAATGATACAATGGGAAAAAAAAAAATCTAAGACCGTCAGTTTTTCTCATCTTTTTCATCCGCCAGCGAGACTCTTATTATTTGAGAAAAATGACACAGGTGATTGATGACATTCAGGTCAACGAGGCACCTGTCGAACATGACTGGAAACCTCACTAACAGCTGACAGATATAGAGATTCTGTACGGCGCTTGAGTTGCAGACTATAGAAATTACTGCTTGTGGCCATCTTGCCATCGTCAACAATCATTTGACAGCTGGGGTCTCCCTCCTCTTCTTTATGTAAACTTCTCATTTGTAGTAAAGTACGAACTCTAGCACGATGTAGGCATCCCTAGACCCAGCCATCTCATTTCCTTCTTACAAACCACTCGTCTCCTGTTCAAACAAACCCCATCCTTCAGCCCTACAAGGGAATCTCCCATAATCACTATCTATTCTTATATATACCGTAGCTAGAATGGAAAGAACAATAGCATACCCCAGACATCTAGGATGAAAGGTAACAAAATTAGTATCAAAAAATGAAGGGGACTAATCAAAGCTCTCTAGATGTTTGTAGACATGATGCTTACAGGTGGAAACACTGTGCAAATGAATGAAGAAAGAGGGAGGTATCACAACAATCAATCTTCGTGCGGCTGGTCTCCACACAGAAACTATAGGAAGCAGATGCCCGACGTGAACGGCTGTTCCAGGTCTTTTAAAAGCCGGGACACACTTACATAGCTCACGAGAGTAGCAGCCGAAACACTGTCAGTAAAACTGAGATACAGAGAGAAACAACACCACGGCGAATAGGAAACGATGACTGAAGAAAGGTGAGAGCGAAAGAGTTGATACGACAGAAGGTTTTTGATTCCGCTTTGGCACAGAGAAAGGTGGACGCAGAGCCACCCTGGTCATGCGGGCAGTACTCCAAACATGGCGAATCTGACTCATGCAGATATGGAACACCTGGTGACAAGAAATACAACTGCCAATTTTGTTTACAATATTCTTGTGCCACTTTATTACTACATTAACCGAGATTTCCTGCGGAAGGAAAGGTTATCGAACTCCATATAAATATTAGTTATGGTGAGCGAAGAAAGATGAATTTTGATTTCGTCGGAGAGCTGTTGTCCGTCTCTAACTAGAAGTGTTTGGTTAAGAGAGTCAAATCAACTATCAAACCTTAATCGGTTGCTCTGCATCTGGTGCCCCTGACCTTAGCTAACCTGAACTATATACCTGATTAATCCGTGTCGACATAAAGATATGTCTGTCGGCAATATAAGCACTTCGTTGAATCAAAATTTTTGCATTTTCTTATGAATCCATTATTGTAGTTCCTAATAGGACGTCACTGGAATGCATAAACTTGTGGAATATAGTGTTTAACAGGTAGACAGTCACTCAGTCAACATAAATATTTTCCTAATCCATCCCAAGCTCTTCAAATTGCTTATAATTGTGATGCCGTAACTAAGTTACCCCTTGTTTGGACACCATTTTCTGTAGTCCCTCAACGATTTCTGTAGAGTTCTGAACCTCACTCACATATATTAAAATAAACATCATCCCTGATCTGAGGACATTATCTGTATTAGGAAAACAACATCATTGGTCATGGGAACATATCAAAGTCTCTTCGCCCATATGAGGAAACACAGCCTCTCAGACACCACTTCCGGACACATGGTAGACTTTTCCTTCACGCTACCAGCGTGTTCTTTTATACATGTTTCGCCGTAACAGAATGCCATTCTCTCATCGCTATTTGTCTTTCAAGTCAAACTCTGTGATTTCCATTTGTTTTTTCCAGGGAGAGAGTTCAACATTCGTGTTGCCCCGTCTCTTAACCCTATATATATGTACCTTGCCATTACTTCTATTTATGTACACACACGCACACAGACACCCCAACCTGACTATGTATGTGACAATATGAGCATCATTTTCCGACCTATTGTCCTATGTTAATCTGCCCACTGTTGGAATCTATCAATCCAGTAAGGGATGTACCCTCACATACTTTAGTTGCAACAAGAGAGATAACTCGATTGGGCCACATACATAGGAAGAATGCATGTGTCTTAGAATTAACCTTCACACCTCAAGAAGGTGTTAAGGTATCACTTGAGTTTTAATACTTTATTCCTTGATAAAGGAATCGGGATCCTAGTGCTGTGACTAGGTACCCCTGTACAATAATGCATCTGGCAAGTGTCGCAATTACATGTAAATATAACAAAGGAGCTTACTAAGGCCTAAGGAAGTTAGGATATTCCCGCAACACAACATCAATATTATTTACTTAAAGATTATGCGGCTTGGTGGATGCAACTTGACGCTGACGGCCGTATTGACCCTGGCAGATGAGAGGCCTACAACCCAAACAAACAACCGCAGAGCAAGAGAAAAAGTCGACATCCATTCTAACAATATTCATGCTATAATCGAGCATAAATACTGACCATTTGAACACAATGACAGCAAACATTTCCCATATCTCGTACGCAACATCGAAGTTTGAACCAAAAAAGATAAAATGTTTCTTAAACGACTCATGTATGAGTTTCATACTGCTATTTTCTGATTCAATTTAACGTAAGACAATTAAGAAAAATTATCGCTTTGCATTCTTTTTTCTTTTCATGTTGCCTCTTTGTTGTTACAACTTTTATTAGTATGCGACCTTCCCGTCAGTTCAAGCATCTCTCACTTTTACAAAGAACATCTTGCACTGACGCAATGAATCCCTGCTCTTTGCCAAGAGACTGAGCACAATTTTTTTTTCTTAGAAGTACCTTATCAAAGCTTCCACTGTTACCAGGGGAATGGGACAGACGCTGAATTCGTTTCTACAGTACTGCCGCCTAAATTATCGATATGTCTCGTTTTTTGTAAGGTTTCCCTCCTGGTCATTTTCTGCCACGACACCCATGAAGTTGAAGGGTTCGGTCTTTGCCGAGTCTGTGAGGGGGACCGGCACGAACATTATGCTAAGAGAGGGACACGATGACCCTATACAACGAGGAGAAAGCAGCAGCCCAGCTCACCCTCGCCATCCTTTTGGGCTCGTCTTTTCAAACTGGACCGAGTGAGGTGAGGCTGAATCTCAACGAGTTCTTGCGTCAACACCGACGCTTTCTGCTAACGTGTTGTTTATATTCCCCCATCTCTCTCTCTCTCTCTCTGTTCTTCCTCCTCCTTCTTGAATGGGGAGCCATACCTGACGCCTCTCTTGACATTATATCTTGGCGAGCGTTCAGATGTTCAGTCATTTTCCACACCCCTCATTTTATAGCTCCCTTGTGTACATTTTTTTCTTCCTCTTAACTGCTTAAGGCACCGTCGTCATTTTCTCTCTTCTCCCAGCCATCGACAAAAAAAATTCTTTTCTGCTCCCACTGGAAGATTTCTTATTCCGTGGCAGTCAGGGCTCGAAAGGAAGCTGGTCCTGGAAACTGGTATGGGCTCCTGTGTGAACAGTCTTCAACGGCGACGCACCTGCAGTCCTGGTGGTGGCGATCATCAAGGCAGAAGTATCAACCTGAAGCCCCGTCGTCCGTCCAGGTCATCGCCACCTGCTCCTCACCCAACGTCACAGATAATTCGCAACATTGTTGGCGGCTCTCTTGACGCTTCCTTTAACTCTGCACGACCAGCGAGACACTTGACATTACACGAACCCAGAATATCCACTTCCCCGGTTATCATATACATATAATACACTCTCTCCTTGAATCATATACGCTATCCCTGTTATTATATATATATGTATATATATATATATATATATATATATATATATATATATATATATATGTGTGTGTGTGTGTGTGTGTGTG
>JAYMFT010079127.1:0-14347 GCA_038088735.1 Panulirus argus | reverse complement strand
GATCAGAGAGAAGATTGTGATTTTCGAGGTGTTTAAGGATATGGGAGTTGAGGAGGGATTCAAAGACTTTGGAATTGTTGAATATATAATTTTGCCAGTTTTTGTTCTTTTTGTAAATGTGGCTTATTCTGTCAAAAATTGACATACATACCTTTGAAACTACTGATTCTTATGAAAGCAAAATTGGTTGGGATGGTCCCTTTTATGAGTTGTGCATGATGACTTGGACTACCATCAAAAGATGGCTGCTATTACTATAGAAATTTATTCAAATAGCCTTAACATCATTGTTTTTTGGCAGTTTTTCCCTTTTTGATCAGCTGCTGCTATGCTCTTATTTGATTACCATGTGATGTATTAATGTTTTTTTGTGAAATGTATAATTTTGATGTATTTTCATGATTATGCACATTGTTTTTTCCCTGATACAGGCAAAAACGTATCCCAGTCATGACCATTTAAAATGAATATAAAAGTGAATAATAATATCAGAAATAGAGTGTAGAAACTGAAGCAATTTGAGCTCACATATTTGTGGATATGACATTTGAATGTGGGAAGGTTTTATGAAGAGGTAAGGACAAAGAAGTGATGAGTATTCCACAGATTTGAAAAGGAGGTTTCATAATCCATTGTTATTGTTCATTTGGCTTGTGTCCACACAAAAACTGGTAAGCAGCAGCCTGGCACTTGCTAGGGTTCCAGGCCTTAGCAGGTGGAACACATGAGAGCATTATGAGGAACCAGTCTAGCGTACAGAGCATTAAGCAGTTTGAACATTGATATTGTGGACTTATTGCTGTTTATGGTATTAAAGATTTGGAATATCAAGACGACAGGGAGATTGCTAGTGATGGTATAAGAGGAGATGACAAATTTTGGATTGATTAGGTTTAAGTAAGACTGAATTGAAAGAGTGTCTGATATAGTTTTTTTTTTTTTTTTTTTTTTTTTTTTTCCCCCCCCAAGAAAAGATTGGGAATGAAGGATGAAAACATATGTCAGTGAGTTTATTGGTAAAAGGCATAAGAAGAGGGCTGAAGTTAGGCATAGTATAAGAATATGCTAATCTAAAACGTTAAGTATTGATTTAGAAAATGGCATGCAAGTTATGCATACAGATACAAAGCATAATAGGTCATAAATGAAAGGAAACCTTTAAAATGGAAATATATCTCATGTATTTGATTTGTTTGTTTTACATATACCATTTTAATGTGTAAATTCACTTCTTACAGAATTTTAGTGGAGCTAATGTCAGATTACCAAAAGGGAAGTAATGCCCCATTTATGGAACCCATTGAGTTGGATCCAGTTAAAAACAAAGATTACTTGGAGGTTGTGAAGAAGCCATTGTGGTTGAAAAAAAGTGAGTAAAAAGTTATATTTGGTGTCTGAACTTGAAGAAGCAACAAGATTGTTTCATGTTGCATTACTTTTATTGACCACCCATATGTATTATCAGTATGCTCCTTCATGTACATCCTGTCTATTTTATCTCTCTCTATCTCTGATGCCCTTTCTCTTCTGGAACTCCCTCATGGGGATGGCCACTGTAAAAGAATCTTCATAACTGGTGAACTCCAATGCTGCTTCTTAAACTTTAGTGCCTCAATCTTATCAAGCCATTGGCATATACATCATTTTTTGAAATATTGTTTTTCTTGAATGTATATTGTTGCTCACTTTTACACTTATGCAAGGAAATTACCTACCTTTTTTCCATGTTCACATATGAATCATGTTCATTAAAAACAGTTATTGTCTATTCAGTTTTGTGACCCTAATAAAATTAGAAACCTTCACTTTTTTTAAGCTTTCATGCATAAATGAAATTATGTTTATTTTCTACTAGTTATATTTTAAGGTAGTTTAATTCCCAGAAAAAAGAAAGTGGGATTACATTGGATTCTAAAACTGAAGGGCCATACCATAACAGAAGCAGCAGAAAACAGACAGCTCACTGTTTGAGTATGCTAATGTTTAGAATATAATCACAGGATAGGTTTTTGTGCATTTTCCTCGTTACCCTTAATGTATGAAAATTATTATGTTTTCAGTACATATAAAATTTTACTGATAAAAAACTTTCACTGTTATTAGTTTGTCTTTGCAAAGGAAAGGTGGGATAAGATGAAATTGGAAAGACAGTTGGTAAATGGGGAGTGTCCGTAGTAAATGAGATTAGAACTTATCATGTGGATTTTTGTGCTGAGAGGGTTTTATTCCTTGCAAACACCTTTTTTCAGAACAAGATGATTCACAGATATATGTGAATGACATATGTTGGAAGAGAAAAGCAAAAGAGTTTGATTGATTATGTGGCAATGGATGAAAGTTTAAGAAAGGTTGTGCTGGGTACTAGAATTGTGATAAGATTCTATGGTAGGACTGGATTGAACAAGAAAAGTAATGATGGGTTGTATGAGAGTGTGGCAGGGAATGCAAAGGGAATTGATTGTGGAGAGGTAGAATGTTTGAAACATAATACTATGAGGTGGTTTGGGCATGTGGAAATAATGTAAGACAGTGAGTTTACAGGGAGAGTGTATGATAGTACAATTAAAGGGGTTTATGTGAGAGGAAGACCACCTTTAATACTGGGAAATAGAGTGGAAGAGCACTGGATATAGAGAAATGGAGGAAAAATTGCTTGGAATGGTGTATTTGAGGGAGGCATGTAAAGATGGGGATAAATGGAGACTATTTTACCATGGCCACCCCTTGATTAGAGTTCCTGAAGGGAACTGGTGTCAGAGATATAGGTAAATAAATAGGAAAATAATCTTGCATAAACTTAATATTTGTCTCTCATTATGTCGGGAATAACATCTTTCTTATTTAACATGCTTTTCCAAGAATTTGTTGATTTGTTTTGTGGTACTATTTGAATGGATGAATTATAATGTATGCCTGTTTTATCGTATCTTCTTGCAGTCAAGGAGGACCTGCTAGCTGGACATTACAAAACTATTACAAATTTAATTGGCGACCTTCGAACTATGCTGGAGAATGCATATAGATACTATGGACCTGTCAACTCTATTTCCAAAAAAGGCCTACGGCTAGAACACATGATGGAACAGAAGATTGCACTTCTGCCAAAGTATGTTTCTTTTAGTCATTTTTATTATACACGATTACTTCCCCCACCTTAGACAGTGCCTGGAACAGATGAACAGCGGCCTCACTTGCACATATCCACTCTTTAGCTTTCATGTATAATGCACCAAAATCAGGGCCTACCATCCATAGTCAAGCCTCACAGCCTATTCCATGATTTACTGATACCACTCCATATAACTTGTTTCAGTCTATTAAAAACTCGTTTCCCCCATTTAGCACACCTTTTCATTTCATTCTATCCCATGCATGCCTTTCACCTTCATGAATGTTCAGGCCTTCATATGCAAGGGCTTCTTTTGCTTCATCCCTCCATCTTCTTTGATTACCTCTTTTCTTGCTCCTTTCACTTCTGACAAGTAAATTCTCTTAGTGTTCTTTGCATGTCCTTTTCATCTGTACAAACCATTTTAACTCAACATGACCACCTTTCTCAATCAGGCTACATTTACTACCACACCTTTGTCTTATCTTGTTTTTCCATAGAAAATCAGCTTACCTGACATTACATATCATCCATAGACATTTCATTTCCAGTGTGTCCACCCACTTCCCTTTTACTTTCATAGTCCAACATTCACATCCATATGGCACTCAGGACTACTGTATATTCAAACATACCCATCTTTAACATAACAGAAACTAACCACTCCTACCACACACGTCTCAGTGCTCCTAAGACATTAGACCCTTCTCCTGCCTGTGATTTGCTTCAGCTCATGTTCACTTCCAGGGACTGAAAGCCCTCCACTTCCTCCAGGTCATTCCCATTCAGACTTAATCTTAGACCAACTGTGTTATCCCATGCTACACTTCATGACCATATTTTTGTTCACAATCAATGTCAACCTTCTCCTTTGCGCACTTACCCAGACTTTTGTCACCATTTTGTAGAGTTTCTCTCTGGAGTCTGTCACCAAAGTCATATCATCTTCAAATACAAACTGATTCACCTCCCATACCCCCTCCCCTACAGACCTTAGATGAACCCCTTGCATTACGATCCTTCTTCACCACTCCATCTCCAAATGGATAAACAACTACAGTGACATTACACATCCTTAACACAGACACTCACCCTACTTTTTCTTACTTGCACAATTGTCTTACATCCCTGGTAAAACTCCTCTGTATTTGGTAACTTTCCATTTACCTCTTATATTCTTAGCACCTTCTGCAGGGTCTCTTTCTCCAGATTCATATGTCCAACATACTATTAATTCACTTTCTCCAAGTATTTTTGCCACACATTCTTCAAATATAAAAGGATATGGTCCACACATTTTCTACATCTCTTAAAGCCACACTGCTTCTCCCCAGTCATATTTCTGTGCCTGCCAGTGCTCTCTCAATCACCCGTCTCCCGTACATCTATCTATATATGTATATCTCTGAAGCCCATTCCCTCCGGAAACTCCCATCAAGGGGTGGCCACGGCAAAAGAGTCTCCACTTCTTGTCCTTACATGCCTCTAATACATCTTACCAGATAAATTCATCTGATATTTTTTTCATGAACTGATTGACATGGCACAACAAAGCATGTCCCTGTCATGGCCATCTTTGTAATGTGAGTATTGGCCTTTTCTTCAAGTGCTACTGAATAAGAGTGCTATTGAGGCTTTCTGCAGGACCTCAGGCATCTCATATTGAGCCATATAAATGGTGAATAGTCTGATTAACTAATCAAGAACACTGTCATTTCCTCTTTTTAAGTGATTCAATTGTATTCCCATCCACTCCTGTTGCCACACATCATCTAATGTAAGGCCTCCACTGCTTTCCTTCTTTTCACCAAACCATTCAATAGAACCCTTACTACATGTGCCATCTTATCACAAACACACCATATTAGCAACCCTGTTATTTGATAAGTTTGAGAGTCCTTCAGAATACTTCCTCCATCTCTTTTTCATCTCATATTTGCTGGTTACCACTTCCCCATCTGCTCTCTTCACAGGTGCACCCATCTGTTCTCTTCCAAAACATTTTCTTATTCTCCCTGAAATTTTTACGAATTTTTGAGAAAGTGAAAGATCTGTATTATGAAATAAGCCAGGTCATAGTTATTGGGAATGACATGAGAAGGTAGAGAGTTCCAAAGCTTTGATGTGTAGGGAAAGAAGTAGTTATCAAAACGGCACACCCTTGAGTTGCCGATGGCATTAGTGAGGTAGTATCAAGAATAGACAAAGGCCACATTCAATCGCATCCATCTCCAGCTGTCATGTGTAATGCCCTGAAACCATAGCTCCCTATATACAGCCAGGTCCCACACACCTTTACGTGGTTTACCCAGGCTACTATACATTCCATGGTTCATTCCATTGACAGCATGTTGACCCCTGTATACCACATCATTCCAATTCACTCTATCCCATGCATGCTTGTTACCCTCTTGCATGTACATGCCCTGATACTCAGTCTTTTTCACTCCATCCTTCAATCTCCAGTTTCATTTCCCCCTTCTCCATGTTCCCTTCACTCCTAACACATATATCCTCTTTGATAACCTTTCTTCACTCATTCTGTCTCCACATCCAAACCATTTCAGCGCACAGTCTTCAGCTCTCTCAGTCACTTTTTATTTCCACACCTCTATCGTACTCTTATATTAATTACTTGATCAAACTACCTCCCACCACATATTGTCCTCAAACATATTTCCAACACATCCACCCTACAAACATCCTCATCTATAGCCCATGCCTCATATACATATAGAATTGTTGGGACCACTATACTTTTAGACGTACCTGTTTTTTCCCTCCCAGTTGACTGTTTCTCTTTCCACATATTTTTAGTGCTCCCAAAATCTTCACCCCCTCACCAACACTGTAACTTACATCTGGTTCCATGGTTTCATTCGCTATCATCTCTATTCTCCAGTATCTAAAACACCTCACTCCCTCCTGCTTTTCTCCATTTAAACCCACACCCCAGCTTACATGTCCCTCAACCTTGTTAAATCTAATAACCTGGTTTTTACTCACATTTACTCTTCACTTATTCCATTCACACACACTCTTCCAAGCTCAGTCACCAACTTATGCAGTTTCTCAGTCGAATCTGTCACCAGTTTTGTATCATCAGCAAACAAAGATTGACTCTCATACCCATCAGATTGAATGTTGTTCATATGGAACACATTTTATAATTTTTACTGGAGATTTTTGAAAGATTTTGGATTGTTGCTTGTTATGTTAAACTTAGTTACAATGACATTTTTTTATTAGATTTTGATAAAGTAAATGAAAATGTGGAAGATTTTTATTTACAAAGTTAGAGTGTTTAGATTTATTGTGATAGATGGTTATTCAAGTTTAGTTTGACATACCATAAGCAGAGGAAATGTTTATATAAGGAATTTTCAACTGAGAATATAATAAAAGCTATTGCATAGGTTTTGTATTACAGTGTATGCTAAAGAAATTGAAGGAGAAATATGATAGTAAATGAAAGTTCTAGCCATTCCCTTTACATGAATATTGATCAGATGCACAAAGCTCCAAAAGTATGCACATGAATCCTTATCTTATGTATGTTATGACAGGGTGAAATAAGGTTTGCAGTTTTGTCTACATATCTAGAAATGCTTCTTGTTTCAAACCTTTTGATGCTCATATTGATAGTGCATGGTAGGTGACATGACAGTTAACATTAAGACAAAATTGATAATGCAGGGAAGTGCGGGAGCTCTGCAGTCTGGAGAAAACTTCTGGTCAACCACCTGAAGACATCACTCAAACACATCGGAACAAAACTGCCAAGATTTCTGTCAATGGTAAGATACAGATACCTGTGCTTGTCATAAATTGCTTCAACAATAAATGCTGAATAAAACTGTTCTATCTGTGAAGATTTCTTCAGAATATTTTTTAGATATTTGTTTTCCATATTTGAATGCAGTTTCCCACTTCGGTGAGGTAGTGCCAGGAAGAGATGAAAGATATCCTTATCTGCTTACATCTGCTCTTTACCTGTCATGATTAATGCACTGAAACCAGAGCCCCCGTACACAGCCATACCCCACAGACCATCCATTCATTGACCCTCCCCACTTGAGATGCCCTGTTGACAGCATGTTGTCCCCTTAATACTATATATACATAGAAACCTTTTATAATTGATAATGTAAGTTCTTGGGGACTGTTCATAAATGTGAAAAATCGATTACAAGGGGATCTATATAACATGGTATCTGTGGAGATGTGTTCCTGGCATTGTTAATTCTTATACTAGCAAGTGCAATAGGATGGCTTCCTTTGATAACGGTAATACCTCTGCTGATATTAATTTAGTGTTTTATGAATAAATCAAAGACACTGCTAATATAGATACCATATAAAACTCACCTGCCTCAGCCCTGCATATCACTTGTATCTTTAATTCTGTATCAATCATTTTCCTGGACACCTCGGATGCTTTACCTGTACTCTCACTTACAGGCAGTTTTCCAAACATGATAGCTATAAAATGTTCTCAGAATACACTGATGCAAAGAATGATGGGCTGTACAAGATTGACTTTGAAAATGTAAACAAAGATGCTGGCATAAATATTTGTTGGTTCATTTTCCCCATATTTGATAGATTTCTTTTTTTTAGTGACCATTATAGGTACTGTATTTATTAAATTAGTATATTTCCTTATCTGTTAAATGAAAATTTATGATATCAGGCTTCGTTAAAAGGTTTCCCAGTATACACATTGTTAGTGACGGGTGATATGAATGTGAGAGTAGGTGATGTGGCAGTTGAGGGTATAATTGGGAGGCATGGGGTCCCCAGTATGAATAAAAGGGTGAACAGCTTATGAGGTTTTGTGGTGAAAAAGGACTAGTGATTGAGAATACCTGGTTTAGATAGAGGAATTTACATAAAGTACATGTGGGTGAGGGGTGTGTAGATGGTAATTGGTCATTATTGGTTTATGTTCCAACTAATAGGCCCCCTATCTGCAGCCACCCCTGTTGACCTTTCCTTTGTTTATCCTGGCCACTTCACATGCCCTGGTTTAGTCTACTGACACCGTGTTGACCCCTGTATACCACATTGTTCCAATTCACTCTTTCCTGTGCATACCTTTTACCCTCCTGCATGGTCATAACCCAGTCACTCATCATCTTTTTCACTCCTTTCTTCCATCTCCAATTTGGTCTCCACCTTCTTGTTCCTTCCACTTTTGCCACATATATGCTCTTTTCAACCTTTCCTCATTTATTCTCTCCAGATATTCAAACCTTTTCAGCTCTCTCAGTTACATTTTTTTTAACACCACATCTCTCTCTTGCCCTTTTGTTAATTACTTAATCAAACCACCTCACACTACATATCCTCAAACATTTCAATTCCAACACATTTGCCCTCCTCCAGACATCCTCATCTATAGCCCATATCTTGCATCCATATAATAGTGTTGGGATTACTACCTTCAAACATACCCTTTTTTGTCCTTTCACATAGCAATCTCTGTTTCTACTGAATCATCAATGCTCCCAGAATCTTCACTCTTCACCCACCCTATGACTCGCTTCTGCTTCCATGGCTCCATTCACTGACATGTCCACTCCCAGGTATATGAAATGCTTCACTTCCTCCAATTTTTCTCCATTCAACTAATACCCCAACTCATCTGTCCCTCAACCCTGCTAAACCTGATGACCTTGCTTTTATTCACATTTACCCTCAACTTTCTCCTTTCACAGTCTTCCAGACATAGTCACCAAGTAATGCAGTTCCTCACCCAAATCTGCCACCAGTGCTTTATCATCAGCAAACAAAAACTGATTCACTCCCCTGGCCATTTCATCCCCTACAGACTGCGTACTTGCACCTCTATCCACAGCTCTCACATTTACCTCCCTCACTACCCCATTTGTCAACACATTAAACAGCCATAGTAACATCATACACCCCTGCCTCAGACCAGCCACTTGGAACCACTAACTCTCCCCTGTACAAGTTATGTTGTCTCAAAATGTTCTGGACACCTCTCATCTCTTCAACATTGTGATCACCAGTTCAGTATACCACAATACCCTTCATGCCCAAGATGCAGCTTCCATACTGAAGACACTGAACACATACTCCTCCTCTGTCTTGCATTAACCTCATAAAGATATACACAAAACAACACTGCACCTCTCTTCTTGAGGATGTGGCTGGTTTTCTTATTGATGCTGGGGCCCCCTTAGAAGGGGATACAGGGGTCTTCAAGATAAAATAAGGTATATCAGATTTTTCTTTTTATTTAGATGAATATGGTTGAGTTTGTAGAAAGTTAAGGTCTTATTGTTAATATGGGCAGTCAGTATTTCAGAGCAAGAAGAATGAAGGAAATTGAATACCCGTAACAGTGATTAGGACATTTCAAAGATGAACATAAGTCTGATGGATAACTTTTTCATTTCTTTCACATCCAGGTGACAACTTTTTCTCCTATGTCATGTATCGGGTTCGTGGGTGCAGGGTTCAGCGTGAAAAGGAACTGAAGAGAAGAAGAATGGAAGCCATGAGACAGGCTAAGCGAGACCGTGAACAGGAGGTCATAGAATGGGAGAAGGACCTGATGCGAGAACCAGTCCACTCGCACATGAGAGCGATGTGGGAGGTAAGCTAACCATAGATTTATCATCATCAAGAGTTAACCATTACTAAGGAAGGAGGCACCATTTAGGAGAGGGAGTAAGGGTATTCCAATCTGCTCTCATATTGGCTTACTGAAAAGGGGTAGGGCAGTTTGGGAAAAAGTTGAATTTTTCTCCAGAATTTGCTTTTAATATAGTTAGGTCTGAAAAATTATAGATTTGCATAAACACCTTCTTTTTGTTTTATTAAAAATGGATCAAATTTATCAGGTGAACAAATCCAAGCAAACTTTTAGAATTACATAACTGCTTCAAGTCTCATCTTGCTGCTTTGTCACTTCAGTGAATGATTAGAACTTAAGTTCATTAGTTTTCAGTTCATTGATACAATGTTTTTAAGTTCATTTCAAGTATATCAAAACAAATTATCATAATAATGGAATTCTCTGTTAAGTTAAAAGAGTATTTTCCAATATAACTTAAGTACATGGGTTGTAGTGCATAAATGTTTATTGTATACACTTGATTTGGTGATGATGTTTACCTAATGTTTATAATGATATGTCTAGTTACTAATAAACCCAAGAACCTTTTTGAAATTATTTTTATTTTCCAGTTACCCCAGATTGGCCACTTTATTAATTTAACTCTGAAGACACTCAACATCTATGAAGTACCACAATATGAACTGGAGCGCATGTTGCTAATGCCCCGTGCCTCACGTACCTTAGCCATGCTCCTTACTTCACTTTTGTCTTCACCTCAGCAACGGCAGAAGTTGAATGAAAAGCCTTACATGCCCTATAAAGTTTGGGCTCGGAAACTAGCTCATAAAACCCTTTTGTGGTACAGGTGCTATTACCGGGAAAATTGTGATCCTCACAAGGTAATTAGTCTTAATTTAGGTTGATAACTGAAAAGGGTCATTGGTTTGATAGAATGATTTGGACCATACAGTATTATCATCCAAATTCAACTTCCCCCCAAAACTGAAGGCTGTATATTTAACTGTGCTGACTTTTGAGTGATACTTTGAATTCGGGCAAGCACAATGTCATTATCCATTCGCATGAGCTCTTTTCCTAGGATGATTAAAGATGTGCTATGATGCATCGTTGTGATGTTCAAAAACATTACCATGACTAATTTTTGGTTAGGTTTGACAAATTTTCTTAAAGTTTAGAGTAACTTTGCTTGCTATTAGACTGTGGAAATTGATCCACTATAATTGGTATGTGAAGGGGAGCATAAACCTTCGTAGCACCTTATTGCCTTGGAAAAGTTATTAATAAGATTTTATCTGTCCATCCATCTATCTTCTCTGTTATCACTAATCCATTCTCAATTGAATGGGATGGATTAAATGCATGCAGCCTTCAAACATCTCTTACACACCTCAACCCATGCCCAATATATTAAAATGAAATTTAGGCTAAAGTTACAAAACTTCTTGCTGTTGTTGCATTGCACACTTTAGGTTGATTTGTGAAGTAAGAGAGACGTGTTCATTTGTGTTGCTTGTACAGATTCTTCTGTAGTTAAATATAATATTGCTGTGTAATATTGAACAGTTATGATAATTAGAACTGTCACCTAAATGTTAACAGGAAAAAGTGATGTACTGTATTTGTTATTACAGGTGTTTGATCAAATGGGTATTGAACCTCATTTTTGGCGAGTTTGTGGACCTACAAATCCTTTTGATCGCCAACTTTTCCATGAAATGACATACCATCAGCGTGTGTGGTTGCTGAAGTCCCTCTGTGACTTCCTTTTGGTGAGTGATAATTATACCTGTTTTGATTACAGTTTATTAGAATTTTTGTTGTGTCAGTGTTACTGTGTCATTATCTTTTATTGATTAGTGTCAGTGTATGATAGGTATATTTTGCTCAATATTTTTGTCTTTTATGTGCATTTAGAAAAGAATTGCCTTAGAGTCTGAAATCTGATTCATCATTAAGACAAAAGAGGGTGAGTAGAGTTTACTTAACTCAGTGCATTTTGAAGGCTAATACAATAACTTGTTTATATTATTAGTCATATCACATTTTGTCTTTCTTATCATGAAACATAATTCTTAACCTTGTGTCTGTTGCATCTTGTTCTTCATGAGCTTTCTATATTATCATAGGATAATCTGACATTTCTCCATCAAGTCTATTTGCTAGCTGTTTTGGCACTTTACCTTCAAAATCAAAAGAATAGTGCCTGTTGTATATCCTCAAGTGGGCCTTAAGTATCATAAGATAGGTATCAGAAACCTGTGTTGTAAATCTTGCAATGCTACTGTGAGTGTTCATGTTATCTTTGCAATGTTCTCTTGGGTTTGTTGAGACCTGTATAATTTTATTCTCTTTAATAGATTGTATGAAATGGATTTGGAAAATTAATACAATGTCGTACAAGCTTCATATAAACTACTAGTGTGCAGCTAGTGGCTTAATCTAACTAATATATTAAAAGTTTAGACTTGTGCTTTTAAAATTGGCCTTTATATTTTAACCAGTTCATTAGTGTTTTTCTAGCCTATGAATATAGATGTCTTCATTAATTTTTTGTATTTGCTAAGTACACTTAATATGACTTACATTTTTCCCTTATTAATATGTTTGTGTTTCTGTCATGTTATTGAAACTCATATTAAGTGAGCATATGATAAGCAAGAATAAGTATGTTTACTGTGATTAATTGCTTCTTTCCCATCTTTGCAAGATAGTGTTAGGAACAGACAAATTTGGACTACGTTTGCTCACATCTATTCAATACCTCTTCTGCTTAGTGTACTGCATCCATAGCCTTCCATCCACAGCCAAGCCTCATGGCCTAATTCATGTTCATTTTCAGCCAAGTAACCTCATGGACTAATCTATGTTCAGTTTCAGCCTAGTAATAGCTCATCTTCCCCCATATTCCACATTACTTCATTTTTTCACCTTCTTGAATGTATAGGCCCCTGTGCTCCAAAGCTTCCATAGCTCCACCCTTTTACATCTGCCTCAGTCTCCCTCTTCCCTCACGCCCTTCCTCTCGCAATATGTACATCATCTTTGTCAGTCTATTTGCTTATCTTCCCCATACGTCTGAACCATTTCAGTGCACCATGATTGGCCCTCTCAGTCTGACTATGCTTACTACCACAACACTCATTGTCTTGACACTCATTTCTTGTCTTGAAATTATTATGATTCCATGACCTTTGATGTTGCTTTTTTATCTTCTCTGTGAGATACTGTTAAGTTATTCCATGGCTTTTGTACTCAATTATTTCTTCACTGAATTCTATCAGGTCGTCTTCTGACCTTTTATTATTTTTTCTATGTTGTTAGTTTTACTCTTAGATAAAAGTCCCTTCTGAAGGAGAGATTAAAGAATTTTGGAAATAGTAGAAGTAAGAGCAATAGGATGGTGATTGTAAAGGTTAAAGCCATCTCCCATCTGTGGGATAGGCTGTGCCAGTGCATGCTTTCATGATGAATTAAAAGTTGTGGTTTTAAAGTAGAAGCACGAAAGACAAGTGAGCACGCGTGGAAGTTCAAAAGACATTTCTTCAAAACTCAAAAAGGGATGCGATCTAGTCCATATGCCTTGCTTGTGTGCAGGGAGAGGAGCGATTTTTAGGACAATGCAGGAAGAGATTAAGGAAGGGTCTTCAGATTAGTAAGAAGTATGTTAGGGGTGAGAGTGTCAGAGTCATCTATGGTTAAGTTATAAGTGAAGAAAGCCAAAATGAGAAGCTTTTTTTTCAGGAGAGATGGCTGTATTGTTGCTGGACTGGAAGAAAACAAAAGAAAGCTACCTTAAAAGAAGATTTTAGGGATTCTTTTGATTGAAAGCAGGGAGACCTGTTAGTGGAAGAAGAAAAATGGATGTCATGCTTCCTTTGAATAAAGGATAACTTTGCAAATTCTTTACAGATAAAATACTTAGATGATTTTGAGTTGATGTAAAAACTGAGTGTGAGATGGAGGAAGAGAATTTTTGGTTTGGATTTTTACACTGAGCAGTATGACTGTGGTAGATGGAATATGTGCTTGCTCACCCCACTTTGAAGGTTGGAGTAACACACATGACATAGGTTATTTTCAAAGATTTGTAAGATTTTGGTAAGGAATACAAATTAATGGTATGAAGATAGGATTCTATATCATCCAGTTAATATGAAGCAAATGACTCATTTTATGCCCTTTTTCTTTTACAGCACAACCACAAAACTGTGCAAGAGGTTATTGCAGAGCAGACAGAGGCAGACCAACGGGAATATTACCTTGGACAGGACCGTGATGGCAATGAATACCTTCATTTCCCACAGTTTTGTGGGCAGGACCTCAGAATCTATAGACGTGCACGAGTACCTTCTCCTGAGATCACCCCTCAGGTGGAGGAAACTGTTGAAGGAAATATCTTACCAGTAGAAAAAATCAAAGAGCATAGGAGAAAGATGAGAAAATTTAGACAAGTAAGTAAAGGACTATACACTTCCCCTAGAATCCCATTTTTCAAACTTTCTTATTAAATTTTTGCATTTTCTTAATAAGTATCATTCACGGGCCGCCCAGGGTCGAGCGCATAGGTTCGAATCCTGGTTGCGGCAGTCGGTCTACAGTTAACCCAGCTGTTCATCCACCCCTAGGGG
>JAYMFT010079116.1:0-14348 GCA_038088735.1 Panulirus argus | reverse complement strand
ATACATACCAACATATATACATACATACACATACACATGCATATACACATATACACATGTACATATTCACACTTGCTTGCCCCATCCACTCCTGATGCCACCCCGCCCCACGCGAAATAGCATCGCCACCCCCCGCGTCGGCGAGGTAGCGCCAGGAGACAGATGAAACGGCTACATTCGCTAACACTCCCTGGGGATAGGGGAGAAAGAATCCTTCCCTCGTATTCCCTGCGTGTCATAAAAGGTGACTAAAAGGGGAGGGAGCAGGGGGTTGGAAATCCTCCCCTCCAGTTTTACTCTTCCAAAAGAAGGAACAGAGAATGGGGCCAAGTGACGATTTTCCCTCTAAGGCTTAGTCCTTTGTTCTTAACACTACTGTGCTAATGGGGGAAAAGGCGAATATGTATGAAAAAAAAATTTGTATATGAATATATATTCATACTTGAGTTGAGAATGTCTTTGATTGAAGTAAGAGGGTGTGAGCTGCAGTACCATATATGAATGAGAATGGAGGTAATGGTAAGAAAATACTGTATTTTCTTTTTTAATGAGATGGACAATGCTTCTTGTAGGAAGAGGGAATTAAAGCATTTTGAAATGTGAAAGAAAGAATTAATGATTAATTGCTTATATGTAAATTTCTCTTTTATGTTAGGGAAAACAACTTTCATCACCACAACATGAAACATGAAATGGACACAGTTTATAATAATGGAAAAGATGTGTAAAATTCTTTGACCATTCTGTGTATACATCTAAAATTCTTGTGTTTCTGTAGCCACCATTCACAGCTGAGAATCGCAAGAAGACAATTGAGAAGATCCTTAAGGGCAGGTTGAACCTTCCACCATATTTAACCCCAGATGCACGAGATCTCATTCGCAAGCTGCTCAAGGTAAGATTGTAGGAGAGGTGTTCTGTAGGAACAGTCATTAGCTGGTGGATTTCTTTTCTGATTACTTGTGTGATATACAAATGTATTTTCTATTTTCTGAGTTTTGCATCTGGAATTTTGAAATATTCATGTGCATAATAGGGATGTTGGTTTGATATACTGAGGTGTTAATACATGTGGTCTATTTTCAAATAGGTAATTCTTTTTATCTGTTTATACACAAATTAGCATGAGAGCTTTTAAAAGTTTATAGAGGTAGAACAGAACATAAGGAATAATGTCTACAAATAGAGATTGGATGTATGCAAATAAGATCATTTTTTTGTTTTTGATGTTACCCAGCTAAGGTAGGAAAAGTATTTTGGTTTAGAAAAATATACCTTTTGGGGTCATAAGGTTAAAGATGAATCTGGTTTTTATGTGAACAATGGTACTGGATATATTAATATTGTCCCCACGGTTCTCCAACTTTCAGTGTATTATTTCTTACAGCGACAAGTTAGTCAGCGGCTTGGAAGTGGACCTGATGATGGTGAGCCAATTAAGAGACATTTATTCTTCAAGCATATCAACTGGGATGATGTCATACATCACAAACTAGAACCTCCATTTAAACCTGTTCTTGTAAGTTCTTGTGCCCCAAGAATGTGATTTTATGAACATGAATTTATCCTAGCTGAAAATTAAAATATTAGAAGAACTTTGGGCATATATTTTCAATTTTCTGTTCTTTTAAGGTGCTCTGGTCCTGGAATCTTATCTTCACTTAGAATGATTTCATTTTCTGGGAATGCATCCCTTATTTATAATAAAGGAGAGCACAATTACAGTGCAAAACAGTCTCTTGTAAGTTAGTTTTGGTTTTAGGGTATTGTTGGGGTAAGAAAATCTACTGTTTACCTTGACAGCTTTTTATGCTCTAGTTCAGCCCACTGACAGCTTGTTAACTGTCATGTACCACAGTGACTCAATTCTTTCTATCCCATGCACACCTCTTGCTCTCCTGAATGTTTAGACCCTTATACCTTAAAGCCTCCTTCACTCCATCTTTCTATTTCCTAGGTCTTCCACTCCTCCTTGTTCCCTCTGCATTTGATTCACAGATCTTCTCAGTCAGACTTTGATTACTCATACTCTCCATATGTTTAAACCATATCAGCACAAACTGGTCAGCCCTTTCATTCAGACTGCACTTATTACTCGTGTTTGTCGTTATTATCCCAAAAACTACTACCTAATTTTTCTTGTCCCATTACAGAGTGGTGAAGATGATGTCAGTCAGTTTGATAGTAAGTTTACTAAACAAACACCAGTTGACTCTCCTGATGACAACATGCTGAGTGAAAGTGCTAACATGGTTTTTGAGGTATTATCTATTAGTTTTCTTTTGTATTACTTTTACTGTAACAGGACTTCAAACATAAATGTAATTCTTAAGAAGGGGTGGTTCTTTGATGTACATATTTTGAAATAAGATTAGACTGAAGAGTAAAACAGCTTCTCATTACTTTACAGTTAAGCATTGTATTATGATGTAGTGCTGTGGATGATTTAAAGATTGTTATTTATAACTTTACTCTTTCCCAACCTATTGATTTAGCACCAGGAACTAATGTTAAGATCAGTTCTAGAGTGAGAGAAATAGACATAGAGGCCCATGCATCAACTCCCATATTTACATGGTAATTAATAAAAGAAGATTTAGATGTTTAGACATTGGGAATTATGTATTTCAATATTAGATACTAACAATTAATGTATTGAAAAATTATACAAGACTTCTTGGTCTACATATAATAACCCAGAAAACTAGGGCAGTTAAGTGATATTCTGACATGATCTTGATTCTCAAAATATTTAATTAATCAGGTCAGTCTTAATTGCTACCTGTTTTTATTAGATAAAACATACAAATTAGTGATTTGTTCATGTAGACACACTATATTGATAAGGTTACCAAGCTCTGACTCATCTGAGTGAGTGCAAATAACTACGTTGATGATATTCTCAAAGTAGCAGAAGAAATAGATTCTTCATTACAGGCTACATCCATTAAATATTGTATGCATGTTATGTTAACTGTATCAAATTTCATCTCCTTCCCAGGGGTTCACCTATGTTGCGCCATCTGTCCTAGAAGAAATGGCACGACCTAGTGTGGTGAAGGCACGTTCTCCACGTAAGCCTTATACACCAAACTCTGGTGGTCTTTTCTCTCCACGAGCATTGCAGAACCCCTTTAATTTTGCTAATGGTGCTGATAGTTCATCATCTTCATCTGGTCATTATGAGCAGATGGACACCAGCAACTCCATTCCTCCAGTATCACACAGTCAACAGCATCATCACCAGCATCAGCAGCGGCAGCAACAACAACAGCCACAACAGCAACAACAACAGCATCAGCAACAACGACAGCAGCAACAACAGTCCACATGGAACTGGAAACATTAACCTCTTGGCATTTAGGAGATGATTCTTGATAGCTCCCTTCCATGCTGCTGTTATTTCTTTGTTCATAACATTAGCTTGAACTACAGCAGCATTGTGCAGACACAACCATTGCCTCCTGTTTTTGGAAACTGTTCTGGAGAGTAATGAAATTGTATCATTGACATATGGTTGTTAATATTTGGGACCAGGTCTGTGCAAGAAGACTTGAAAGTATAGATCTGTATATTTTCTCCTTATTAACAGTTGATCGGAATGTGGAGGTAATAAGGACACAACCTTCTGTGTCATAGAGCATGAAAATGTCACATGAAAATATGAATGCCCATTATTGCATACTCTGGTTTTGGGTATTTACCATTACTATAAATCATGGTTGGTAACTGACTTAAGTAGTTATTGCTACCATTATTTACTTGTCATAGTATCATTTATAGTTTGTGAACATGTAAGTATTTCTTGTACTGGGCCTTAAATATACTCTTAAGATAGCCTTTATACATAATGATTTATGTTAGTCACATTAGGGTGCATTGAAGTTCCTTTTCATGACCACTTGTATATTATACAAATTTAATTTTCATCAGCAGGCCTCGTACTGTGAATATGGTCTATCAGCCTATTCTGCCTAGTCTCATTCTTTTTAGCTAAGCCTCATCCTTCCTTGTATAGCAGCATAGTTTTTCTATCCAGATCTCATCATTTGACATTCTGAATGCTTTAAGTCATGAGATGCTCCACTAGTTGTTGCCATACCCAGTCTGAGTGTGGTTTCATAGTTCCATATTCACTCCCCCTTTGGAAATGAGCAGATGTCTCTAAGTATCATTTTTCTATGTAATAATGTAATGAAATTAGATGAAAATAACACAGAATACACCATCTTCATTGTAACGTGGTTTATGATGACTTTCAAAGCAATGATGATGAGCAGTGCTCTCATTCTGACTTTACTAGCTCAAAATAGAGGTATATTTACATTAAAACTCATTTATATATCTGGAAATTATTGTTTTGCATAGGTACTTTCATATAACAGTATGTAGGTGTGAATAAGATTTTTACATCAGATGGTTAAACTTTTAATGTTAGAACAGTTTCTGTTTAACAGTTGTGCCATTGAATGTTTGAACTCTATACACAATATAATTGAGTCAAAATTTATCGTGGGTAGGTTCTATATATATTGTTTGGGCATGCCTTAAATGTAGGTGGAGTATTATAATCTGCCATTTTGTCAAATTTAGGAGAGAGCATAAAGAAATATATTCTAACATGTATTAACTAATTAAGGGTGTATTGAATGAAGGTGCATGTTAAAAAAGAGAATGTTTGTTGGATATTTTCCTCGCTGAGAAGTATGTAACCTCAGGATTTTATGAATGGCATTGTTGATAAGATTGAATGGAAGATTTTGTTGATTTGATAATGTATTTTTTGTTTGTTCTGTTTTTTATTTTGTAGAATTTTGCACTGGCAATGCAGCTAAGTTATGTCTCTTATGACATTGAATTAGATGTGATTTGTAATATAATAAGAAAGAAATTAGGGAGGTATTATTGTTTCTTATATTTTGTTGTAACAGCCCACAAGCTGCAGAGGCATATTTACTCTAGTGTAATGGAGAGTGTAGGTATAGATGTATGTAAGTTTTGTTATTGATAGTCATCTACTTTATCTTTTGGAACATTTGCTTTGGTCATGCTAGTTATCCTTAATGATAGATAATAAGGCACAAGTTCCAGAACCCAGAGTTAGCAGTTGATATTGTAATTTAACTTCAGCAAAGCATTTACATGGAAATTTTAACCTGTAGTGGGGTAAAATTATGTTATTTTAATTATTAAATTAACCAGTTGACATCCCATAGTGTAAGTAGCCATGAGAAGTATTGTGGTACTGTGAGATGGCTTTCCATCATTATCTGGGTTTGTGGGTGATTAGTGCATATTTATATTGCTGTTAGCCTAAATTTACTAGTTCTTCCAAAATGTGGCTTGAGCAGCACAATGTGATGTGTCAGTAAAGCATGCCCAGGTGGCAAGGTCTTTCTTTTGTGGACACTTGATTAACTTTGCCTAACGTGGGTTAGTACTGAGCAGGGCATGGAACCCCAAATTTTGTAGCAGTGTGTACTTTTTCTTCTTTATGATTGTTATTTGTAAAAAGCAAATAAGCTATGCAAGAAAAATATGCTGTTTAAAAATTAATAATGAATAGTTTCAGTCCATGCTCAAATTACTTTCTACAAAGCTTACCTCATTTAACATACTGCTTCTGATCTTTAGGGTGCTAAAACTCTAACTAGGAGATAATAAGGTTTACTCTTACTGGACACCCTAGCTTGCCGTTTGTAGAGTATTATAGGTTGCTCATTTGGTCATTTAATGCTGAAAATAGTTTATATATATCCCATGGGTCAAGTGTAAATTTTTTACTGTATGGTGAACTGATGGTACAATTGTATTTTAGAAGTTTAACTTTCTTGGCTAGTTTCATTTTTGTTTCTAGGAATTTCATTGCAAGTTGAGCTTAGCAGGTTGGATTATAAGCTCATTTTATAATCTAAAAAAGTGAGAGGATTGGTAATGTTAGTGTTGTTTTTCTCCATACTTGAAAAACAGTAGTTCACCATCAGTTAAACCATGCTCTTATTATTTATTAGATTTGGTAAATGCAGGTAGTTTAGTAAGACAAGATTAGTTAAGAAGAGTTTACATAAAACAGATCTTCTTCTTCTTCTTCTTCTTTTTTTTTTTTTTTTTTTTTTTTTTTTAATGCAAGTAGTTTACTAGGAACAAGGTTTGTTAAGGACACTTTACAGATAAAATACTGAAACTTTTTTTCTTATCTAGTTCAGTCATAGACAGATTACTCAGATATGTTAGGCACAGTTGGGAAATGTTCTTGTAGCAAGAGCAGATATATGTAGTTAAGTAGAACCTAGTTAGGTCCAGGAAGGAAATCATCAGTTTAATTGTAAGTAGTGCATGTTCACATGAAGGACTGATGCAGTTTAAATGCAATTAGTTCCTGTCCTCATAGAATTGCAGATGGCCCAAGTGCTGAAAGACCAGCCATTTTTGACAAAAATTATGTGAATGATTTGCAATTCCTTGATTTCTAAATTTTATGGAGTTTTAATGGGTTAAAAAAGAAAAAGCTCTAGTGCATGAGGACTTTATGCATTCACATTTGCTAATTTTTTGGAATACAGTATAGATTGAGAAAAATTATTAAATTTTTGCTTGCATAACCTGTTTTATCAGAGAGCTGAATGTTTTAGTTAAATAGAATTTCAGCAGTGATGTCAAAGCAGTTTTTTAAAGAAAAAGTTAAACTTTAGAGCTGTTAATGGAAGAAATGATTAGGTAGGCATCGATGGATGTAAATTGGTACCTTTTCAGGAACTGGCATTCCTAGAATTGTTTCAAAATGTTGAGATAAAGGTGTCTGAATATTTGTGATCCTGATGGAGATGCTACTAAAACCTAAGTGCAGTGCTTAATCCCAGTTGGCCATGTTTGTGTAGGTTACTAGTAAGTATACTTTTTTGGTAAGTAACAATCCAGTTAAACACTGAATGCTAGTAACTGAGCCACTTTCATGCTTGTTACTAGTAACTCAACCAGGAACAGCTCAAGTGCTAGTGATAGCCAGGTAAAAATTAAATGCTGTGGTCAGGTACACATTGATTGCCTGTCAGTTAAGCAGGCTTCATGTTGAGTGGTGGTGGCTTGACCAGGTTCACTGTGATTACCATTATCCAGGATAATTGAAAGTTAAATAATAAATAAGTCATCTGTAACTTCTGTAAGCAAGGCTAGGTTCATGCTTACACACTAAGCCAAGTAGAGGTTCATTACTAGCATATGTACCTGCACAGGTCAGCAGCTAGCAAACATGCATATAGTCAGTTTTGATAGAATTTAGGACAGATATGTATGATTGTATGTATTTATGCGTATGTTTGTATGCTTTTTGTAGTACAATTTGTTTGTGTTTATGTACATGCATGTTTGCCTGTGTGCCCTTTTATAGGGCTCCTGCAGCTTCAAGGCTGCACTCCATGCTGGAGTAGGGAGATGATGCACTCCTTTTGCATGAGGACCTCAGTGTTTTTACATCCTTGTTAAAGGTGACTTTTAGCTTGCAGTGTAACCGTATGTAGTTGGAGTTTGAAAACACCCTTTTTTTTCATGCTTGTTTGCCTTTTCTTGCATAGCATGGTAGTGCAAGGAACAGACAGAGAATGGCCTCATGTGCTCACAACCACTCTTTGCTGTCTTTTATAATGCAACAAAACCAGAGCACTCTATCCACAGCCAAGACCTAATGATCTTTCATTGTTTTCCCAGACTGCTTTATATACCCTGATTCAGCACATTGACAGTATGTTGCCCCTATATACTGCAACTCTCTCCAGTTTGCCCTATCCCATGCATGCCTTGCACTTACCTATGTGTTCAGGCCCTGATCACCCTCAGAATCTTTCACAACACCTTTCCATCTTATTGTTAGTCAACCTCTTCTACTTGTTCCATCCATTTCTGATGTATTTCTTCTTAGTCAGTGTCTCCTCACTCATCCTTTTCATATGTCAAAACCAATTCAGCACACCCTCTTCAGCTTTTTTAACCATATTCATCAGTCTGCTTAACCTCTCTCGTGCTCTATCATTCCTTACTTGATCAGCCTTCCTGTTACCACTAATTGTGTTTAAGCATTTTGTATCTGACACATTCACCCTCTTTCATGTATTTTAATTTAGGGCCTACATCTTGCATCATTATAGCACTTTCGGACTGCTGTACCATCAAACATACTCAACTTTGCCTTCACAGAGAGTGATCTCTCTTTCCACACATTCCTCAATGCACCCACCTCATGGAGTACTTTAGCTCAGATGACTCCATCCACTGCCATGTCCATTCCCATTATCTCAAACACTGCTTCTTCCAGGTTTTCTACATTCAAATTTACACTTCAACCAACCTGTTTCTCTCATGTTAAACTTAATGGTTCTTTTATTCTCATTAACTTGCAGTTTTTTGCTTTCTCACACTCTCCCAAACTCAGACACCATCTTTTGCCATTTCTCATTCTAGTATGCCACCAGAGCATTTTCAGCATACAGCAATTGACTCACCACCCAGGCCCCCCACCCCAAACGTACTGCAGAGCTGCCCCTCTGTCAAAGACCCTCACATTCACCTCCCTCAACATCCCAACCGCAAAGAAATAAAACAGCCTTGTTGCTCTTTCATACCCTTGCCACAAACCCACCTTCACTAAGAACTATTTACCCTTCTCTCTTCCTACTCACACACATGCCTTACTTTCTTGTCACATCCAGAAGTAGTTTTCTACCCACACCTTATATTTTAACTTTGCACATGGCACCTTTATCAACCTTTCCATTCCCTTTCTCTGTTATTTCTCGACTCTGCTTACCCAAAGTTGCTCTACAAGTTAAAAATCACCTTTGACAAGGCTGTATCATTGGGAACTAAATTCTCATAAAGAACTTCTCATTCCAAAGCAGTCTACATTTCTCTTCTACTGGAAGTAGTGTAGCCTTGGGCTGCAGAAGCTTTTAGAAAGGTCATGGGTAATGCCAGTACTCTTTCACAGAAATTGGTCCTGGGATATTTATAGAAATAAATATATACCTTTTCTCCAGATCCAAAAATGCCACATACAGATCCTTGTATTTCTCTTAAGTACTTTTCACAGATTCTTCGAACGCCTAATCCACATGTGCTTTAGCACTCCTGAAGCCACATTGTTCCTCCTCAGCCAGATGCACTGTGCATGCCACAACCCTCTCAGTCATCATTCTCTCATACAACGTATTAGGTATAATCAACAAGCTTATACCTTTTGTGATTTGAACACTCACTTTTGTCTCCCATGTTGCTATAGAGTAGCACTATACAGGCATTTTACTAGTCCTCAGGCACCTCTAAGCCACCCATGTTATCATGTATTCCAGATATCTGGAAACTTGCCAACAGAAGTACCGATCTGGAAACCAACCAAATGACCAATTTTTCTTCCTATTGTGCTATGTCATTACGATCACTGATATGCAAAAAGCCTTGGAAAACTATTATACGTTAGTCATCCAAAATGTCATACTCTATTCAACATATCACAGCTTTAGACCCAATCATTCTACTACCACACTTGACACTAACCCTACATAGCATATCTTGGATGGCTTCACCCAACCTCTGCCCCCTCCTACACAATACTTGTAACAGCATTTACTTGACTTCACTTTGCAAAGATGAGAAAAAGGTTTGAGCCAGTTTCATAGCTGGCTACCAAGCCAGAGTCATTTACAAGGGCTTCACCTCCAAAATCCAAACACGTCACTGGAGTTCTCCAAGAAGTTCTTTCCCTCACCCTCTTCAGTCTCTTCTCTCATGACCACCAAATACATCCATGCCACACTGTAAGTTCTCTCATTTGTAGATGGTTGCCCTGACACTACTTGAGCAACAAAAAAATTGTGATATCACATTACACATTTCGAAAATTAGGTTACTCAAAACAGAGTGTCTCCATCCCTACAGAATTCCACCATTACTCCGTAACCCAGTATAAGCAGGAATTCAACCTCCATCCTTCCATAATTGTGAATGGTCAACCACTTCCACTCACCAGAACTCCAACCATAATAAGTTTGACACTTGACATTGACTCTCTGCACCACACACATAAATGCAGTCATTAGACAAACTAAATGCCCTTAGATCTCTTATTGGCACCAGCTTTGGACAAAGGGAAGAATCCTTAAGCATCTTCAACAGTTTTTCATTTTTTTCATACTTGATCACCATTTCTTGCATTAGCAAGGTAGTGCCAAGAACAGCTGAAGGAAGGCTGCATCTGGTCACTTCCATTCTCTAGCTATCATATATAATGCACCTAAATCACAGCTCCCTATTCACAACCAGGTCCTATAGACCTTGCCATGGTTTACTTCAGATGCTTCACATGTCTTGGTTCAGTCTATTAACAGCACATAAACCTTTGTGTACTACATTGTTCCAATTTGCTCTATCCTGTGCATGTTGTTTACCCTCTTTCATAACTGTACATACAGCAATTGAATCACCACCCATGCTTGCTACACAGTTTTCCATGTTAGCGAGGCAGCACCAGGAATGAATGAAGAAAGGCCGCATTCAATCACATCCATTTTTTAGTTGTAATTAGCAATGCACCGAAACCACAGACCTCATCCACAACCAGGCCCTACAGACCTATCCATGGTTACCCCACAGTTGCTTCATATAACCTGGTTCAGCCCACTGTCAACACACTGACCGCCTGTATACTATATCATTCCAATTCACACTATCCCGTACACACATTTCACCCTTGGCCCCTCCACTTCTGACATATATATTTTTATCAACCTCTACTTACTTATTCCATCCACATGTCCAAATCATTTCAGCACCCCCCTTAAGCTCTCCCAGCCACACTCATTTTATTATGGTACCATACCTCTCTCTTACCTTTATTTCTTATTTGATTACATGGACTCACACCACATATTGTCCACAGACATTTCATTTCCAACTCATTTACCCTCCTCCACACATCGTTGTAGTTAGCACATGCCTCACATCCATGCAAAATCATTAGGACTATATTATCTTCATACATACCCAATTTTGCCCTCTTATTTCACATATCCCTTAATGCTCCCAGAGCCTTCACCCCCTTTAACCACTCTGTGACTTACTTCCACCTACATGGTTCCAAATTTGCTGTCATATCCACTCCCAGGTCTGTAAAGCACATCACTTCCTCCAAATTTTCTCCACTGAAACTCAGAAACGCAATTTTTTTTCATACTTGATCACCGATCCCCGTGTTAGCAAGGTAGTGCCAGGAACAAACGAAGAAAGGCTGCATCTGCTTATAAACATTTTCTTGTTGTCGTGTATAATGCACAGAAACCACAGCTACCTATCCACAACAAGGCCACACAGATCTTTCCGTGGGTTATCCATGATGCTTCAAATGCCGTGGTTCAGTCTGTTGACCACATTGACCCCATTATGCCACATCTTTGCAGTTCACTCTATCCCATACGTGCCTTCCACCCTCCTGCATTTTCAGGCCCCGATCACTCGGATCTTTTTCACTGTTCCCTATTATCTCCAGTCTCCCTGTTCTTGTTCCTTCCACTTCTGATACATATATCGTCTTTGTCAACCTTTCCTCACTTATTCTTTCCATATTTGCAAACCGTTTCAGCACACCCTCTTCAGCTTTCAACCACACATTTTTTTATTACCACATATCTCTCTTACCATTTCATTACTTACTCAATCAAACCACCTCACACTACATGTTGTCTTCAAACATTTCATTTTCAACACATCCATCCTCCTCCACACAGAAGGGTATAATAAATAAATATAAATGGCCACATTTGCTCACACTCAGTCTCCAGCTGTCATGTCTAATGTACTGAAACCACAGCTCCCTTTCCACATCCAGGCCCCACAGACCTTTCCGTGGTTTACCCCAGATGTTTCACATGCCCTGGTTCAGTCCACTGACAGCACGTCGACCCCGGTATACCACATCGTTCCATTTCACTCTATACCGTGCATGCCTTTCACCCTCCTGCATATTCAGGCCCCGACCGCTCCAAATCCCTTTCACTCCATTGTTCCACCTCCAATTTCGTCTCCCGCTTCTCCTTGTTCCCTCCACCTCAGAAACATATATCCTCTTTGTCAACCTTTCCTTACTCATTTGTTCTATATGTCCAAACCATTTCAACACACCCTCTTCTGCTTTCTCAACCACACTCTTTATATTTTTGATTTTTTGTCAATTCTCTCATAATGATTTGGTTGATGATACGATGGGCTTCAAAGTTACCTAGGGACAAATTGAAGTTCTTAGTATTAGCAATCAAGATGGCTTCAATGATATTACGTGTTGCGTAATCTTCAGTTGGATAAAGAATAACTGGGTCAATAGGGTCTACTGGGTGACCGTTTTCATGACAGTGTTCAGCGACCGCATTATTGTGGTCACCCTTCCGTACTGATTGCTTGTTGCTTGTGCCAGTAGCACCTTTCTGTTACAGATTTTCCGGTCCGGCCAATTTGTATGTCTTTACATGCCTTACATTTGACAGCGTAAACACTCCCAGTTGTTGGATGATTTGGTCTGTTTCTTATTAAGGTCTTTCTAATAGTGTTATTGTACTGGAAGGCAACCTTACAAGTATTGTTCTTTAGTACACTTCTAAGATTAGCTAAGTTGGGAGAATAAGAAAGAACTACGCATTTAGACCTATCCTGATATATAACATTTTTGTTACTGGATGCATAAAATGTCTTCCTAGCTTTCCAGTAAACTTTGTTCACAAACCAATTTCGGGTAGCATAACTGCCTAAATATACGTCTTATATGAATACATTCATTTATCTGTCCTGTGAGATCACATATCCTTAGTGCTCTTAAAAACCTGGACATAACTACAGATATTTTTATAGAATAATCATGCACTGAAAAATAATTGTAGGCTTCCTGTAGATCTTAAAGGACAAGTGATCAGATTCTCTTGTTATCAACACATCAACAAAGGGCAGTTTGCCTTCTTTTTCCCATTCAATCTTGGATTTAATGGTGGGATTGACATTGTTTAATTCATTAAAGAAAGCATCACAACCTTGGGAAGATTGCCAACGTATCTAAACCAAACTTTCGGATGATTATTAATTGAAGTTAGAATTTCGGTCTCAAAGTATTCCGTAAGTTGCTAAGAATAGGACTAAGTGGATTTTCCATGGCGAGACCGAATTTCTGTCTATAAAGATTACCTTCATCATCTTGAAAAACATTTTAGGAAACACGAAGCTCTACCAAGTCAATGAAAGTTTTAATGGATAGGGGCAAGGCAAGACTGAGAATAGGCAATTTCCTCCATAGATATGTGATGGTTTCATCAATGGGGACTTTGGTGAAAAGGGAATACATCGAAGCTAATGAGTCTGTTGTCAGGCAAATTAATGATTCTAACCTTGTTCACAAAGTCTAAGCTATTGATAACATGGGATGGAGAAATTTTTCCTTGAACATTGCTGTTTTGCTAACCATTTAGATGATTTATAACTAGGGGAATTAACAGATGAGATAATTGGTCTGAGAGGACATCCATCTTTGTGAGTTTTGGAGAGACCATATATATAGGGGAGAGAGGGATTATCCATCTTTACTGACTTTAGAATGTCCTGGTGCTTATTTAACAGTTTATTAAGTCTAGAGTTGAAGGTCATTACTTTATTATTAAGAGAATTGAATGTTAATGTTTCATATGCTTCGTTATTATTTAAAAGATTCTGGAGTTTACATCTATAGTCCACTGTATTCAAAATAACGACCTGGCTGGTTTTGTCTGGTTTTGTGATGTAAATAACTTTATTTTTCTTGAGGTTTATAATTGCTCTCTGGAACCTCTGCGGCATATCACTACACTTCGAATTGTTTTCACTAGCCAAGACACTTAAAACTGAACCGGATATAAAATCAAAATCATGGTTGGCGCCATTAGTGGACTTTACGATGGACAGTAAATGCTTCACACTAAAAGTATCCGTGGATTTAAAATAGAAGGCGAGACCATAACCCAAAGCAAGTTTCTCATCCTTGGTTAAAGAATAAGACGAAAAATTGATGATGTTGCTGCCAACCCTATGAGTGAAAAAGAAGACGAGCAAGAAACCAGATCATCTTAAAGAAGAACCATCTGAAATGGAAAATAGATAAGATTTTTTAAACACTTTATGGGCGAAAGCATCAAAACCAGATAAGAATATGTATGCATGTATTTATGTATATATATGTATATATGCATGTATGTTTGTTATTTTATTATACTAGATCGCTGTTTCCCGCGTCAGCGAGGTAGCGCCAGGAAACAGACGAAGAAAAAAAAAAATACCCCATCCCCCCGCAT